>JAQGBS010003163.1:0-11933 GCA_034698545.1 Acrobeloides obliquus
TTGATACATAATTTATTTAAAAATAAATTTATAACTTACAAATAGAAATGAGTTTATATACGTCAAAATTTTTAAGAGACACGTTCTCGAGCGTTCAAAGATTGCCTTATACTGTTTGAGCTGTCTCCAATTTGAATTTATTTATTAAATTTAACGCATGGAAAAATTTCTAAAGTCATCTTGAATCAATCGCAGTTGACAAAAATTCCAAGACCTTGTCTGAAGCTCAAAACCCGATTTTACGTTAATTTTTTTAATTTTCTATCTCTTCTAAAACACCCTAGATAATTTTTTTGGCCAAAATTTGTCACTGCCCAATGTATCTCAATATGGAGAAACTTCTAGCGTATTTTCGAACAAATCTGAGAAACTTTGATTTTTGGGCTGTTTTTTACACGTGGGAGTAGCTAGAGATCGAAAAATTTTTTCTCGGATTTTTTCAAAAACACGTTAAAAATGTTCGTTATGTTGGAATCACACATGCACAAGCTTACGTTTATGTAAGACATGTAGTAGATCCGGCAAAAAATTTAAAAATATGTAGTCTTGGCTACCGCAAAGCGAAAATATGTCATTTGGCGAAGTGACGACTAATACTACATAGTTCTTCTAAAAATATGTAGCATATATGGGCAAGGGGGTACTGTACCCCTAATTCGTCGTATCGGGGAAAAAATTAATGGACCAATTCGTATTTGGGAAACCGCCCAGACTGAATTCGTTGCGAAAATTTGTATACGAGTTCATAAATCGAAAACGAATTCGTTTTTTTCTCATAGGATTAAATAATTTTTCGTCTGTCGACATTTGTTTTTTTTGGTCGACATTAACCTTTGGGACCAATTCGTATTTTGGGGCCCAGTACCCCCCTGCTTGCCCATGTATGATATGTAGTATTGAAAATTTTGACGTAAGACCTTGTGCATGTATGGTTTGGTGAAATTAGGGCTTTTTCTCCAAAAAATTTTTTTTGAAAATGACCTTCAATCCCGTTTTTGTCTATGCCCCTTTTTTCGAAAGAAAAAGACGTTTTCGATAAAATTTTTTTCATTTATAGGGAACCAAAGACGCCCTACAAATTTATACGTTTCTGCTATCGATACACAGTTTTCGAGATATCAAATTTTCTTTCAAGGGTTTATTTTAAAAATTGCTTCCTAGAACCTTCCTAAAAATTTTTTCGCCGACTTTTTTCAGGATTTTATAGAGAATTTTATGGGCAATCTGTTAACACCGAAAGCATCGAAATTGGAGACAAAAATTTTTCATGAGTGTTGATTTTTTTCTCTTAGCGAGAAATGCCCTGTACTAATATGTATTTATTGAAATTCTAGATTAGTGTGCAGTTTTCCATATTCAATATTTATTTCAAAATTTGTACTTTTTATATACTATTTATATACAATAGATATATATATGGGATTATTTAGGCAGGAGTATGTACCATGTTGCTTATTTTTTAAGTGTTGGTTCGGCAATTTCAATATCTTTCAAGTGTTCATAGCCTTGAAGAGCTAAAAAAATCTTTTTTCATATTTTTTTATTTCATAAATATTTACCTGGTGGATCAACATATTGCGGCTCGCACTTGATTTCGAGATCAAAATCATGAGCGCCTAAAATTTAATAAAATTGTTTACATTTTTAGTTAATTTGTAAAGTTTTCGGCAGACGGATTTTGTATAAAAAATTGAAAACATTTTAATTCGGGAAAATGGAAATTCAATATTCGACTATATTCGACTCTTGCTCATAAATATCCAAACAACAACAGTTGTCGTTTTTAAAATTGTTTACGAGGGTGATTGGAGAGTGATCGTATTTATTTTAAGAACTAGTTTGTTTATTTTTAGAAACATGGACTTTAGACCCATTGTTTTGAAGACGTGCAAGTTTGTAAGAATTTTAAATGTAAAAATTAAAAATCAAGATTGTTTTGGATCTGTTCTGTCCTGGTATAAAGTCTTTTTTAGCAAAAATAAAAAATTTTAAAGCATGGCCAGTCTTGTAGGCATAGGGAACGGAGATTTTTTAGCAAAAAATTGGAAGAAATTCGAAATTTTAAAAACGAGTTACTCCAGTCGACTCAGCTCAACGAGACGAGTAAAACGAAGTATATTTTGTACAAAGACACTAACGATTCAAATGGCCGAATGGTTAGTGTGCCAGAATTTGCACTTATAGGTCACAGATTCGAATCCCCCGCCAAATTTAAAATTGTTCAAATCCCATGAAAACTGGACAACTTTAAATTAGACACAGGATTCGAACCCAAGACCTATAAGTGCAAATCCTGACACAATAGCCAACTCAGCCATGGGGGAGACCTTGCTCCCTTGCCTACGCCACTCCTAGTGGGTCAAAGTTAAAAATTTACTTGTTGGGTCATGTTCAACGACCTTCCAGCCACCATATTTACCAACCTCCCAACCACCAAAACGACCTTTCCATAAATCAGCATTTCGTCTATGGGCAATAGAATATTTAGCTTGAAAAGCTGTGGCAGAAGTGCTAACTGATCTGATTTGGCAGTTTTTCACGAGAGTGAGGGAGGCACGTGCAGATTTCATAGTTAAAAAATAAAGTTGAAAAAATCTAAAAATTTTAATGATTTTTTAATTTTGGGAAATAGCTATTTAAAAAGTTTTTGCTAAATTTCCGAACGCACTAATAAGTTGTTATTACACGACTAGGCCCACTGGTGCAATCTCGGTAAACGTGCACGTTTTATATGCGAGGCATATAGAGGACAATGTGAGTTTGTTGACATGAATAGATCAACAAAAGAGCAAAAATCTCGAACGAGTATCTAATGATCAACAAACTTGTCAAAAGTGAAGGTGGATGGAGGAAGAAAAACAAAAAGATCAATTGTTTTGCAAAACTTCGTCATTTTAAGTGTGTTCTACGGAACATTAATTTTTAGATAAGAGGGGTGATCGAGATCATTTCGACCTAAAAGATCAACAAGCATGCAGTTTTTGTAGGCGTAAAAGATGATCTTGGTCATTATAGAAAAGAAGATTAAGAAGTATAGATCTGGGCCCATCTAATCAAATTTCCGGGTAAAGGCAAAAAAGAAGAACATCTTTAATTTGAAAGATGCTTGTCATCAGGGCTGTAAAACCTTACTTTTAGGAAAAAATTGTACTCCTTGTACAGTTTCTGTACGAGGGTACAGAAATTGTGGTAGCTACTACACAATAGGGGGGCACCTACGTGAAAATTTTTCTGGAAAGACTCCTCTAGGGGCAAAAACATGCGGGGAATCCGAATTTGACATTTATAAAGTTCCTTGGATTCAAGAAAAGCTGTATATCGACGCGACAATTCGAGAAAATAACATATTTGGAATAAAAACAAAACTTATTTTATATTCATTTGTATTAGCAATAACATATTTTGTGCATATATTTTTTGTTATTGTTAATAAAAATAAGATAAGAAAAAGAGTTGTTTTTAGACCAAAATATGTTATTTTTTCGAATTTTCGCGTCGATATACAGCTTTTCTTGAATGCGAGAAACAATTAAGTAGCGCTACCCTTTTCGTTTCTGAATTTTTGTTTCAAAAATATTTTTATTTTGAAAAATATATATATATAAAGTAATACATGCAGAATTTGACTAAATTGAACAAAAACTAAAATGCTACAACTGTTAAAGTCCGGTCTTTTAAAAGAAAATTCTCGTTATTTATAGAACAATCGCACTAAGAATGTCTCTTGTTCGTGCCCTAATTTCTCTCTCCCTTTATATCCACATTTTCACCAATCGTTGATCACGTTTTCCGATCTTTAGATTAAAATTATCGTCCTCGTGGAGTAAACAACAATATAAAGTCCAAAGTATCGCAGTGCAAATTAAGACGAAAATCTATTTTTACGCCGAGAGTCGCCGATAAAAAAAAAGCAAAATCATGTGCCATATTGTGTCTGGACTTAACAGTGGAGGTGTGAGGGGGGAAGAGCGTAGAAGGATTTTCACAATCTGTATTTAAAAATTTTTAAAAATAAAACATATGTATTCGGATAGCCCATATATGAGTTTGGTATAAATTTTTAGTCCCAACCCTTGGCTGTAGATCAAACAACACTAAAATCGACAAGTCAATTTTCCTAAAAAACTAAATTTTATCATACGCTAATTTTGCGCGTAAACTATCCCTCAGAAAATTTGGCTAGATGGGCACCTACATTTCGAAGGCCAAAAGTTTTTAGTTTTTCGGAAATTGGCTTCAAAGTTTTGGCTAATCTTAAAAATTGATTTTTTCGGGTTTTTCAGATTAGTCAAAAACTTTGAGGCCAATTTCCGAAAAAAACTAAAAACTTTTAGCCTTCGAAATGTAGATGTCCACAATACCAAAATTTCTGAGGAATCTTTTGCGTGCAAAATTAGCGCGCAAAACATTTTTTGTGAAAAAATAGTAAAAACATGCGGGTAATCCGAATTTGACATTTTTGAAGTGAAAGACACTTCCCTGATTCAGGGAAGCCGTATTGTGTGTTGAAGCGAAAAGGCGCTAAAATGCCATTTTTTCCTAAAAACGACCCCTTTTGAAGTAAAAATGTGCGAGGGATCCGAATTTGGCCTCGGATTCAAGAAAAGCTGTATATCGACGCGAAAATTCGAGGAAAAAATATATTTTGATCTAAAAACAACGCTTTTTCTTTCTCCGCACATTTTACTCCAAAAGGGGTCGTATTTAGGAGAAAATTGTATTTTTGCAACTTTTCGTTTCAATATATAATACGCCTTCCTTGAATCAGGGAAGCGCTTTTTTTACTTCGAAAATGTCAAATTTCGTTTTTACCCCTAGAGGGGTCATTTCCAGGAAAAATTTTTACGTGGGTGGCCCCCTATTGTGTAATAGCTCTCAAAAAATTTTCAAAAAATATCAATTTTCTACATATGTCTTAGGTATTTTTCTTTATAAACTCAATTTTTCCTTGAATAAAAAATTTTGGTAAAATTGCCCTCTCCTCCTAACGTCACCATTGGATCATAAACAAAACGTGCAAATATTCTTTTGTTATGAACAGTAAATAGTTTTTGTATGATCGTTCTATAAATAATATTGTTTTTGTTGTATATTCTTTCAGGATAGGGTACAAAGATTTCTCTTCCAAATAAATAAAAAGTTGACCTTTCTGGGCAAGAAAAAGAAGGAAAGTCATATGATTGTACAAATAAATTCAAGGACTCTAACGTTTGCATTTGAAAGAGCCAAGTCGGAATCGCATGTGAGAAAATGTTATCAATCATTAAAAAATCGCACAGATGAAAGATGTTTGTCAAGAAGCAAATATGGACATCTTTAAATATGAGAATTTATGGAAATGGAAAATTATATATTCTATCAAAATTTTTGCATAAATGCACGTTACGATCTTAAAATAGGTACTAAATAACATATTCGATCAAGATAAACAGGATTATTGGATTTGAAATTAAAAATATTAGCAAGATTAGAATTTTTATCTACTTTAGTGAAGGTTTTTGGAAAAGTTTATCCCCCCTTTCCTACGTGGTTAATGCCAATAATAGCTCAAGAAAAGCTTTGAGAAATAAAAAGTTTTTTATATCAAAAATGTAATTTCTATAAGCAAACATGGTTAAAAAATCGAATTTTGGACATAAAATCTCATTTTATATCTATTTTTTTACTATTTTTGGTGGAAAATGTCATCATTCAAAAAGGTCATTTTCAAAAATTTGCCAAAATCAGGAAAACATCTTGGTACCTCAAGGAGTAAACCTTTCAAATTTTGAAAATGGGATGGAAGTGGGGTACTCCTCCACTCTTCTTTTTTGGTACCCCACTAACTGTTACCAAACTAGAAATAAGACTGCGCATTTTCACACACGTTGGAGAAACCACATGTTCATTTATATACCAAAAAGTTTTTCCTCCGCGTGGATTTTTAGGTACATGCATCATTATGATTTAGCTGTGTGCTAATAGCGAATATCAGTTTAAAAGAACTTGTTCTGTCATCACACTTATAAAATGTGGTTGCGTCAGGCTTTGCAAAAAGAAAATGCAAATAAACAACATTTGGATTATAAAAAATTTTTGAGCTAGAATTATTTATTGATTTTCACGCAAAAATAACATCACCAATGTGTTTTCGCTTAAAAATATCCCTAGATATTTTCAACTGATTTTAAAATAGAACAAATTTCGACTTTTTGATCATGATAAGTGACTCGTAGCAAGTGAACTAGCTTCAACATTTCAAACAGAGTACAATTTAATACCACGGCGTACCAAAAAACCGAAAAGGAAAGAAGCAAGAGTCAAAATTAAAAAAGAATGTCGTCAACCGACTCAGCTTACCGAACGCTTCAAATCTAGTATAATATCATGGGGTTTTGGGAGGTTTGACCCATGGCCGAGTGTCTAAAGTGATGGGTTTATAGTTTATAGGCTTGGGTTTGAATTCCGCTTCGGTTTTCGGGCACGAGAAATCGATTGGGTGAGTTCCGAAAATTTTTTTAACTCCCTATCGGAGTACCCCTGTTAAAAAAATCAATTTTTTCAACTTTTTTTTATTTTGACTCCAAATTGGTTGATTTTTGATACTTGGAGATTTTCGAACATGGGGTGCTTCGATAGGGGGGATAAACATTTTTTCGGAACTCGGGACTTGCGCCAATCGATTTCTCGTGCTCGAAAACCCTCAAGTACCAAAAATCAGCCAATTTGGAGAAAATTTTTTTCGAGAATCGTACTGGACGTGATCCCCCCCTTTAAAGTTGTTCAAATCCCATGAAAATTTTTGCATATCTCTATTTTGGTCTCTTAACACTTTGCAACCATTTTTTGGTTAATAAAAAGGAGAATAAATCACATCCCTAATTTCTACTATTTCTTTACAAAATCCTTGTCTACTGAAAAATTTTTATAGATAAATAGTAACAAATGCCGATTTTAGATGTATTTATGCCGCAGATTCTTACGAAACAATCTAATATGCTGGCATGTAGTCATGGGGAGTAGAGATATCTTTTATATTTCTTTGTTTTTATTATTCAATTTTATTGATGCTCCATTTCGTGATATTGAACTTGAAATCATCATATTCAACTTGAATTATCACAACTGGGTCTTATTCATAAATAGGTCAACATTTTCATCAAACGTCTTCATTTTAAATGTCAGTCTCTTAATAACCTTGCCGCAAAAGTTTATCAATTTGGGTTGAAATCAATGTTGCGATTTCTTATCCTTTCCTGTGTCATTATTTAGGTTCTTCAGATAGTTGAAATTTATAGTAAATCATAAAAATTTAAAACGACTGTTTTAAATATTTTTGAGCTACTACATAATAAGGAGGCCACCCACATGAAAATTTTCTGGAAATGACCCCTCTAGGGGTAAAAACATATGGGGGAATCGAAAAATTACATTTTTGCAACTTTTCACTTAAATACACAGGCCTTTCTTGAATCAGAGAAGCGTTTGTTTTCTTTGAAAATGTCAAATTCGAATTCCCTTCATGTTTTTACCCCTCGAAGGGTCATTTCTAAAGAAATTTTTTAAAATTTTTTCACGTGGGTAGCCTTCCTGTTGTGTAGTAACTCTATATTTGTTAGTAAAAAAACATTAAATTAATCAATTTAGGCATTACTTTTTATGGATGTGTATAAATTTTTGATTTTTTACCTAGTTATATAAACAAAATGAACTCTTCACCAGAGGTATTGTTTGTGGTTAATACTACTTCAAGATCGAGATTAGAAACGGATCAATCAGTGACCACCGTAGTATAGTAGTCCGGTGCGCTGCCAATGAGAACGGCATCACCGGTATTAGCAAGGTTTGGTTTCATCTTGCGTCCAAAAGATTTTGCAGGAACCAGTGATTGATCAGGATCACAACAATAACGACCAGGACTGAAAAAAATCTCGCAAAGTAAAATCCGGTGAGGGGAACCGTAGGGTCGGAAAGAGAGCGAAGAGTACACCGCTCGATAGTGTTTGTAGATGGGAAAGAGAAAACTTTCTCTACACAGCTAAAGATGGCTCTGTTCGAAATGTCCATCCATCCTCTGGCTACCGTGACCTTGCGAGTGATCGGAATGCGACACTCCTAGCAGACAGGGGCACTGCCTTGGCACGATCAAAACCAATGGCACTATTTAACGTGAAGAAAGGAGAGGTGTTGCGTTTAATGCTAATTCAAAGTCGAAATTAGAAACTGGTGAATCAGTGACCGACATGGTGTAGTGCTCTGTCAAAGAAAATGGCATCACTGGCACTATCAAGGTTCGATTCCATCTTGCGTCCAAAAATTTTGCAGTAACCACTGGTTACTAACCAGTGATCGATCGAGGATCACGACAGGTTTATGTTTAACTAAAAATAATTTTCAAGCTGCCAAAAAAATTTGAACAAGAAAAAGATCAGATTCCAGAGCAAGAGTATAGGGAAGAAAAATGCGACCCTTTAAACTCCAAACTTTATCCATATGTTTCCCGACTACCACAAAATTTTGTGCAGCCTTTTAACACAGTTAACGGTAGGATATTTTTTAATGATATTGGCTTCAATTTTTTATTAGAAAACTGCTCAACTGGAAGAATTCATGCCTTTCATTTCATCGAGCTAACAATAAAAAGAACATTGTTTTACTTGGCCAAAGCTATAACCTCTCACCCTAGGTTATTTATGGTAAGCAAGCAGGCTTCAAGTCTGGATGCATCTTTCACTATTTTTCGAAAAATTTTCAGTAGTAGTAAAGAGTGTATGCTGGTCATACGAAATAAGAGGATAAGGACCAGAAGCAAGGGGATCCTCACCCTAACCCAGTGGCTCAGGCAAGAGGGCAGGAGGCAGTTGTCCCCCTAGAAGACCGAAATTTAAAAAATCCCAACACATAAGAGTCCTCTTTGTGTTTTTTTAGGAAAATTGTACTTTTTCAGGAAATGCATCCCCCCTCCCTCTACCCGGGACACAACAGGTTCCTTATCGGCTGACGACTTTTTTTAGTCGTCAGCAACCTCCTCATCGGGACCCACCCATCATTCCCTGTCGAAAATTTTTCCCCCGAAAATATAAATATATGTGCTATCCCCAAACCCAATACTTCGGCTGAAATTATCCAAAGCCTGCATCCCCATTTTGTTCTAGCTTTACATAAACACTTTTAGATACTACCCATCTTAATGAGCTTTTCTTGCATATTTTGCGCCTTTTATTACAAAGATCAGATCAAATTGGAAACTCCTTTTAATCATTTATACTCTTTACCAGATCCTTCATCTACAGTTAATGAATATAGTTTTAAATCAAAATTGTACTCAAAACATAATTTTAATGGCATAAATACGGAATTTGATCGTACCAATTTGTTATCGCCATATGAATACAGCTTGATTTTTTCTACCAAGTAAGCAAGCAGCAATAGTAACTTAATTTCAGGCGGTGGAAAGGGACCAAGGTGTAAAAGTTGCCAAAAATAGATTTCTGGAGCCCCTCGGGTGACAAAAAGAGATGATTCAATACTTCTGGTCAACATAATATAATTTAGCCGCTATGAAAACACCACCCAGGAAATTTATAAAGAATTGGTAAAGAAATTAAGTAATTTTTCATATGGAGAAAGTGCTAATTCATACAAGGTATTTGTTAATTCCAAATGTAAGAAAATATATTTTTAGTGGACTGATATATGTCGAGAAACTTGTAATAACACATTGGTCCAAAAACATTTATTGAATAAGCAACATTTGTTCCAATCATATTCAAGTTCAATATTGTCTTTAAATAATAGTGATTTGATTATCCCGGATGTTACGATAGGTATTTTACTACTTTTTTACCCCTAATTGACCCAAAAAAACGGAGACAGTGGATTAGTTCATAGGTCGGCAAAGGGGGGAGCCTCCCCCCTGACCCACGCACGTACGGACCCAAAATTGAGGGGGGTCCACATACTCATGGGTCCAAAATTGAGGAGTGATCACACATATACCCCGTCGAACATATGAGGTGGGCCATAAAAATTGGGTGTCAGAAGTCTATCTCAAGCTTAAAAAAGGTCGTTTTTTGATGGAGGTGGTGGGGGACCACCTCATCGGAAGTGCCCTCTCTCCCCACCTTGCCGACCTATGGATTAGTTGGTAAGGTGTTAGAGTAGTAGAAGCATAATTAAACAACAAATCGATAAGCTATTTTGGGAACATCTAATATTTTTTTTAGAAGAAGTTTATCATGACACCATATTTTCTGTCATTAACTTCAAGCTCAAAGAAAACTTGTTTGATCAAATTTATTTCAATTTTGAGAATTTTCTAAGAATAATGGTAACTGGTTGTAATTTTTTAGCCTTTTAAAATTTGCAGATAAATAACATATCTTCCCAGATTAAATCATTCAAATCTGAAATGTTTTACTGGTCTGCTCAAAATTTTGAATTTGATGTGTTAAATGCTTTTTGGGAAATTCATATAATTTTACCACTGACTCTTGGACTTTTAGTGATCATATGTGTTTTTGTAAGCTGTCGATTTGATTCTTATAAGGTTTGATATTTCTTAATTGAAGGAAATTACATCCCTTATTCCATATCTAGTGATGCTAAGTGATTGAAAAAAGATAAATCATTAGGCTAGCCCTTTGGCCACTAGGTGTTATTGAGGTTGGCACTACTCAAGGTCGAAATTCAAAACGAGCATTCAGTGACCGCCATAGTGTAGTGGTCCAGTGCGCAGCAGAGAGGTACGGCATCACCTGCACTAGCAAGGGTTCGATTCCCCATTGCTTCCAAAAGATTTTACCCTGTAGTATTTAGCGAGAAAATCTTGAGGAACCAGTGGATCACAACAGTAATGGCTTAACGAACCCCTTTATGGAAGCCCCTCATGTGTCCAGAGACCCAAGGCCCCGTGAGGTCAAATCTAGTATGCTCAGGTCCCACTATGGCAGGGACTTGGAGGGCCTCAGACCCCTTTTTGAGCTCTGCTTCAAACTTGCTCTGACTAGTTTATATTAATCGTGATCAAATTTTTAGAGTAAACCAATATTTGGCTTCTACATCAGCGCTGTTTTAATAACAAGTGTCGCTGTTGGATATTCCATACAAGTTTTAAGCTCTAGTTCTATGAATTTATTGTCTTTCCCAGCTATCTTTGTAATGTTTAGTATTGGTATAATGATATTATATAGCCTGGAATGTGCTAGTGCTAGATATTCTATGGCTGCTGTACACCCAGCTGATAAAATTGCCTTTATCTTAAGTTGGGACGGACCATTTTTGAATAATATTTTACTAATAATGATTGGAACAAGTGGTATTTTTTTTGCTAAGATCTAAAAATCGCTTATCGGAGGCATAGCAACTTTAAAACATCCCTCAATCTTGAAAAAGGCAAAAAATGTGTTGAATTGGTGTTATGAAGGGTATATGAAAAAGGCTACCGCTGCCTAAAAATTTTGACTCTAGCTATGGAGTTCCCCTACCCTTCCTCATGGATGTGATCTTTGTTCATCTGGATAAACAACGGATATATCTTGATGGATACGGCTTATCCGCGGATAAGACTTACCGTCCCATCGTTATCCATTTTATCTGTCCGTTATATACCGCTTATCCAAACAAGGATATCCGTCTGTTATTTTCTAAATAAAGAGTACATCTCTGCTACATATATCCGCAATATCCGATGCTTTATTCGATATCTGTCTTACCCATAGACATCTTTATCCGTCCCATATCCGTTTTAACCTAGGATAAGACTTATCCGTCCCATCGTTATACGTCTTATCCGTCCACTATATACCGTTTATCCTGATACGAATATCCGTCTGTTATACGGATAAAGGACGCATCCCTGCCCCACCCCGCGCAAAATGAGGTTCCAAAAACATTTTAGCTTCATAGCTTATACAAGTATACTTTTAGTAACAGTCGGACTATTTACAAACATC
>JAQGBS010003164.1:0-11933 GCA_034698545.1 Acrobeloides obliquus
GATTATTATGAAAAAAGTGCAAAAATTCATATGTTTTCGAAGATTTTGGAGTGAAAATAATAGCACCAGCGTGTTCCACGTCAATTTTTACCCGTAGGGGGTGTGTTACTATAAAAATTTTAATGTTTTTCTACTTCGGCCTTTGGAGTCCATTAAGTGCGCCCCCCAGGCCGTACAGCTCCAAAATTTTTTGACCCCTATCATGTTTTAACGTAAGTGAGATAAAGCAAATTTATGACATGTGAATAAGAGTCCACGTGGTCTGTGGCGAAGACGCTCAGCTCGTATATAGTAATATATCTCAGTTGGGTTGAGAAATTTTTTGTCAAAAAAATTAAACTTTAATAAAGTAATAAAAAACTGGGTTAAAAATTTAAAAATGTAAAAAATTTTAAAAAATTGGGGCGAGACGCAGCTGTGCCGGACGTTTTTGCGGATGTGACATTTGCAAATTTATTTTACGCTTTTTAAAAAAGCCTCCGGTTCTTTTTAAAAACTTAAAATAAATCCGTAGATGTCAAATCCACAAATGTTGCATTCACAAAAGCCCGACTGCAAAAGTCCGTTCGCAAAACGCCCGACTCACCTGCGCCATATCCTTGGGAGACCAAAGTATAAACTCAGTCACATCTTCTTTACCCTTCCTGTCGCAAAGCGCTCTGTTTCCCGACCCTACATTTTTATTTTCCTTGTATTTTTGGATCAGCCCAATATATTTTCTTCTAAAATCAGACCCATTGATATCTAATTTTTTCTTTATGAAGATCTAATAACCTGAAATAAATAAGTTTTCGTCGTCGCTATGAACTGAAGTTAATGTCGACGATAAATTTTGACAAAAAGCTGAAGCATTAAAAAAAGTCATGCCATTCCAAAAACTATAGCATTTATTAGAATATGGCCAATAAACCCAATCCTTTGGGCATGGTTCATGATTTATTGATAATTCGCAGAAACGGTTTTTGCTGAAGACAATCACTTGCATACCAATTTGAGGATGGAAATTGTGAAGATATACAACTAGTAGTGTTAGAATTTGCCTGCTGCCCTGTAAATTTAATATATTTTTAGATTACAAGCAGGGTTAAAAAGGGAATACCAGATTTGGCAAATATACGAGAGTGGATCTTATTTTTGCCACTTTTTATGGGCAGTGGCGTAATTTCAACCGACAGATGGGTGGTTAGCATATGTTTTAAAAAGATGATTCGGCCAATTTTTGGCTCCTTTTAGGCCAAACTCGGATCGAGTTGGGGGCTCTAGGAACTTTGCTAACGGACTTTTTCGTTGGCAAAATTCCGTTGGTAAAAAGCGGACTTTTGCTTATGACAAAACATAAAAAATCAATATTTTTATATCGTTGGGAAAAATCCGCTTTTTTCGTTGGCAAAATTCCGTTGGCAAAGTTCCTAGACTCAGCATTAAACCATGTAGTTGTCTCCGCATAAAGTTGATAACAAATATTTGAGGTTAGACCAGGTCGGGAGCCAAGAGGACACCCGGTTAAAACTATATCTTTAAAATTAAGAATAAAGGTAATCAATGAAAGAAAGAGCTTCATTGTTTAAAAATTATTTCTAAATGATCATATTAATTAATTTGATAACTTTTATATAATCAGAGTCTTTTTCTTTGTTAGCATTTTCTTATAGCTGATAAGAAAATAAAATATTCTTCACAAATAAATTTATTTATTCATATAATATTAGAGTTGAGGTTTAGGTGGGATTGCGGTGGTATCTTCTCTAGATAATGTTAACCGCTTACAAGGGACCCTCATAGCTTGTGAATTTTCAAATTCAAAATTTTTTCTTAAATTTTATGCCAAACGAATCCTTATGACACAAAATGAAAAACCCCAAGTCACCAGAATTTTAGCCTCACTAGAACGCGATCTGGGGCTGCCCTAATGGTTATAAATAGCCTTTTTAGGGATATTTGGAGCTCTAAAAATCACCTGAAATAAACTTCTTCGCATATAATAAACTTGAAAAGTTAGCCCAAAAAATATAATTAATATTTATTTATCAAAATTAAGGATAATTTAATAAAAATAAATATGACTGTGTATAAATAAATAGAATAGTTGTGCATTACTATGAGGTCAGAATTAGGAGCGGTTACTCCAAGGGTTTCCATGGTTCGGTGGTACTGAGCTTGTCTTAGGCGCCCCTCAAGGCTGGTTTTTTGAAGCCAAAAGATTTTGCCTAGTAGTAACGTATCTTCCGATGGCTCTCTAGAATGCTCAGCATTACAGAATGTGCTCAACGTATTACGTGATCTAAGATGATTTTAGCGTGACTTTGATTTTTACTACTGTAAAAATCAAAATTATAGAATTTTCCTTAATTTTTCATACTAAAAAATAACAGCCACATCGTGTTCAGCGCATAAAATTATCCCTAATAAGGTCATTTTTGACAAAATTTCGAAAAATAAAATTTTTCATTTCAAAGGAAAAAGTGAAACAAATAAATTCTACTATCAAACTTATGGGGTTTCCTCTAACAACTTTTTTGAATCGGTCAATAAAATTTAATGACCCTAGCGGACTCGAAAGTACTCATCTGGTCACTTTGTATTCATCTGGTCAAAATCTCGACCAGATGAGTACAAAGTGAGACGTTTGCCACTTCACCATGGGTAATAAGTTTTTTTCATATTAGTGTAAAATACAATTTAGAGGTAAATAATTTTAACGACAAGATTAAACATTTAAAGAACTAGTAAGTGATCAACACTAGACGAATAAATCAACAAAAGTATTTGTTATAACAAGTATTCGTTTGGAACTAGTATCGATTAGGTAACCCACTGAGCGAGAAATTTTTCGAAAAAATTTTTATCTGGAATTGATCCCTCTAGAGGTAAGTTTATGCGGGGGAATCCAATTTCATATTTCTGAAACCTGAAAATCTTTTCTTGAATCAAAAAAGGTTATTTATATGACACATGGCATGTGATTCTTGTCAAAAATGTAACCCTATGTCATATAAATAGCCTTTTCTTGATTGGGGGAAAGATTTTCAGGTCTCAGAAATGTGAAATTCGGATTCCCCGCATAAAATTACCCTCTAATTCCAAATGGTAAAAAAATTTTCATGTTCAGTGGAATACCTAATCGATACTACCAACAACAGCTTTACAGAGTGTTCAAAAATGAACAATTCTGATATTTTTTCAAATTTTTAATTTTCATCAATATAACCTACATCAATATATAGGGGGTTTCTTTGCAAGAAATCGATCGCGCGCATTGCCGGTCCTTGAAAACGCTTCCACGACCCTGTCTTAGCCTAGATTTGCTTAAATAAACAAGTTTCTTCCCTGACTCAGGATCAAAGAAGCGTTTTCAAGGTTCGTCAATACGTGCAATCGATTCCTTGCATAGAAAAACACCCCTATAGAGATATTTTGGTGAAAATTAAAGAACTTGAAAAAACTGAAAAAATAGCGCAAAATTCTATTTTTCGGGCACCCTGTAAAAAAATTAATAAATGCAAAAAAATTCGCATTAGAACTTATTATGCGTAATTGTCACGACTACTTATTTTATGGAATGCCCAGGGCGGTAATCAGCATCAATTTCACTATCATCCGATGGCGGAGGTTCTAGATTTCTGGAAGGGCGTTTTGCTGCAAGACTAATTGGTTGGGCAGGTCGGGTGGGTCGGTTATGAGCAGCTCTTTTGGGCATTTCACGTGACGGCGCTTCTCTTGGCAGTTTTTCGTTAACGGCGTTTTCGTTGACGCGGAATGAGCCATAGACATGGCTTTTTGTATAGGTACGTTTCGGTTCGACGGTAAATTCGATTTTGCCTGCTTCGATGAGTTTTTTGATTGTTGAAGCTAAGGTGATGCGGATCTAAAATTTTGAATTTATAGAACATTTCCTGAGAAGAGTAAAAGTGCATCACCCATGGCGCAGTAGCAAGTGGCGCAAAATTCACTTTGAACGATAAGGGTTCAATCCCCGGAGGTCGAAATTTGGTTTTTATCGAAATAAAAGGTCCTTAAAATTAAATGTAAAAATTTTGCCTATCATTATTTTGGTTTTGACCTATGTGGAACCCTTACGTATGTCCCCCCATCTATAGAGGGTCCCACAGAGGTCAAAATCGAAAAATAATGAAAAATTTTTTATGTAATTTTAAAGGGAATTTTCTTTAAGAATTTAAATAAAAACAAAATTTTAACATTTGGGGATCGGACCTTCCCGTTCAAGATGAATTTTGCGCCGCTTGCTTTTGCTCCATGGGTGATAAACTTTTCTCCATGCTCTGTACTATACATACAAATTTCGGTGAATTCTTAAGCGTGTAAAAAGTTGTGAGATGCTTGTGGATGTCGTTAAAACTTGCATTATCTCCAATATCTTGTATTGCTTCAACAACCATATCTTTGTAACTAGGGTGTTCAGCAACATCCACTTGAATCCTTCGCTTCCTTCGAACTTTCTTTACACCTTCTTCATCTCCACTTTCTGAAGCTTGCTTCTAACAAAGTAATTATGGAAATTTTGAGCGATTAAAGGGACTCTGATTAGAATGGGATTTGTTTGATTTTTTCCAAAAAGTTGATTTTTTAAAGAAAATTTTAATTCTTATAATACCTTCTTTTTGCTCTTTTTTGTTGCCTTTGGTCGGGCTTCCTCATCTTCGCTCTCTGACATTTTGCTGCGTTTCTAAAAAATTTAAAAATGTACAGGCTGGGTAAAACAAGTGGATTTTATGGGAAATTTTTTTTCTAAAAGTAACCCCTCTGGTGGTTTTATGCAGGGAATCAATTGTGCGCATTTCCGAACTCTGAACATGCCTCCCTGAACATAAATCAGGGAAAAACTCGTATTTTGTGACGAAAATGGTCATTTTGTGCATTTTTTATTTCCAAATCACTTTTTTAAGGGTAATTTTATGCAAAAAATCGATTGCATTTTCATAGCTCAATGGGAGTGCGCGCAAACGATTCCTCGCAAAAATTACTCATAGAAGGCAAGGGCGTAGTTAGGTTTTGATTTGGGAGGGGCCTACTCCGAAAAATTTTAAAAAGTTTTCCTTGGGGGACTATTATGGTTTTTTTTAATTTTTGCAAAAAATTTGGGCAAAAACATAGGGTGGACCATTAGGAAAAAATTTCATCTGGGGGGAGGGGGGTCCCCTCCATCCAGATGAACGTGAAGCTCCCAAAAAATCACAAACATCCACTTGTTTGGTCCAGCATGTATTTTTAAGATAAAAAGTTAGATGAAAAATATGTATGAGAATGCGAGAAATGTTTTGATTTCATGCAACTTTTGTGCACAAAACAATTGATTGATCTATTGGATTTTAGCCAAAATGCGCATACATATTTCAAAGATTTGTTTCAATATAAATTTCATTTAAAATACAATTGAAGGCTGAGGAAATAATCGAATATTTGTCTTATTAACAAATTTCTTTGGATGAAGACTTTTATGGGATCGAGAAACCTTCAGAAGGGACCCCAGGGAAATGCATGACATAAAAACGGATCACAAGAAAAATTTTTTGCTAATCCTACTCATGGACACTGATTAAAAAACCGCTCTAAAAAATTGCATCCCTAACCTTTTCGGTGAAAAAATCATGCTTGTATATGTAAAAAAATAATCTTTCAAATTAACAAGCTCTTTAGCGTAAAGGATAACCATTAGCTTCATAGCCAAACAGTTGTTGGTTCGGCGCCCGCATGGAATGATTTGTTTTTGCCTTTTATAAAGTTATTATGAAAGAAGATAACTTGGTTAATGGAGATTACTCTGAGCATATAAAGAAAAAATTATTCCGAGCACCAAATTTAGCACTAATCCCGAATGGTTCTGGCGAAATGGGAATTTCCAAAGTTAAAAATTGGTATCAAAATGTGGTATACACAATAACGTGATGCAACAATCGTTCAAAGAACACAAAAACGGGATGAACAAGAACGGGAAACAAAAACAGGAATACAAGAACGGGACAATTTCAGATCTCGGCTCCTAAAAGGAATTCTGAAGAAAAAAATCGTCCCGTTCTTGACGTCCCGTTCGATCGTCCCAATCCCGTTTTTGTGTTCTGGTTTTTTTAAATTATCAGTTTTTTAAACTTTTTGAAATTTTGTCGGAAAGAGTGTAAACAAAACATGTTGTTTTATAATAACCGTATACCCCCCCCCCCCCACTTGTGTGAACAAAACTTCATTTGCAAACATGATCTTGAATTTTCTTACTCATTCTTCCAAAACTTTACAAAAGGAAGGAAGGAGACAATCCAGTTGGCAAACATTATTATACCGGAATAGTCAACGTGTATACTATTTTCGATCATTAATCAGTACACTTAAGCTTGAACTCGGAATAGTCTCTGGATAAACAAATAAAAATAAATATGATGAATGAGAAAAAACGTTCTCTCAGCTGAAACATTGCTGTTTATTTTATTTTTGTTGTAACGTTGAAGAGGAAGATGATAAAAGTTTTATTATTTTTATTTTTTGGAAGTAAGATTTTTTTGAAGATTTTTACAGATTTGCGAATGGGACGGGATATTGTCTCTAGACGTCCTCTCTCCCCCAAAAATTTTTTATCTCAGGGCGATCAAACCCTCCCCATTGAAAATGAATTTTACGACACTTGCTCTTACATCATGGATGATGAACTTTTTTCTTGTTAGAAAATGCATATATATTTTTTCAGAGGTATTATGTCAGACAACTTTTACACCAACATCTTCTCAAACGCCATACTTTCAAAATAATCCTACTACATCTTCACCCCAAGATTATGACCAGACAGATGTGTCAAATTCACAATATAACAATCAAAATTCCCAACAACAACTTTCGAATTCTAACCAGGACTATCAACAATCCTCTCAATATCCCAGTCAAGGGTATCAACAACAATATGGCAACCAAGTCAACCAGCAGCAATATGGCAACCAAGTCAACCAGCAACAATTTCCATCTGAGTATAACCAAAATCAAATACCCAATGAGGCACAAGATCAATATAGTGCATCGGGCAACCAACAAAGCATTTTGAGCGACTTTGGGCCGACTGTGTCACCTGACTCGCAAAATTTCGTCGTAATGAATCCAAATGCTCGATTTTTACCGGAAAATCTTTATGATCAATATGTTAATGCGTATAATCAGCAGAGGTTTTATAATCCAAGTAAAACATTACCCTTTGTCTTTACATCTGGGTAGAGAGATAAGAGTGCGATGGTAAGGGCCCACGGTTTTTACTGCCCTAAAAGTATGGGCTGAATAAAGCCGCAAATTTTTTGCGCAACAGGGATGTGATAAGACCACGAGACGGTTTTCCGAATAAAATTCGAATTTATGTTCATTTTGGCTTCATTATACCCACTCTCTTCCATGATCAGGAAAGCATGTTCAAGGTTTGATGATGCAATAGTCTATCTCCCGACTAGAAAATCTATAGAAAGTCGTTTTTCTAATTTTAATTCATTTTCCATTCAGTACTTCTACAACCCTTTCCTAAATCAGGGTCAGAGAAGCGCTTTATATTTTTGTTTATTTTCGCTTCAATACGTATACTTCTTCTCTGAATCAGAGTCAGATTGACATCATTAAAACAGCTTATTTAGGTATCCCAACAACAACCCAACCACCAATTCTATCAAATTCTCAACAAAATCAAGTGAATTATCAAAATATCCTGAATCAACCCCAATCATCTACTCCTTTATATACCAATAATATCTATGGATATGACTATAGAAGCAACCCTAATCAACAATACACTTATATAGGGAATAACCAACAATATCAGCCTCCTGTAATAACCAGATATCAACCTCCCCAAGGTAGCCCGTTTGGTAGAAAGAGGAGGAGTGTTACAAAAACTCAAGAGGGGAACTCAACTGAAAATGATGGAAACTCAACTGACACAGCACCAATAGTTGTATTTGCCTTCGTAGAAAATGCATCGTTTGAGCCCGATAACTCAACTGAAAATTCGAGTGAAAATAATTCCAGCACAGAGGTAGATTCGACAAATACCCCACCAAATACAGCTAGATGGATGGACCAACCTAGCGCACAAACTAGAAAGAAGAGGCTAAATGGAATTGGTACATTTACATTGCAAGAGCCTATGTATGATCCGGCTACAAATGCTGCTTATCAAGCTAGCCATGGTGGTGGGACTGGTGGACAATATCAAGGTCAAAATCAACCTTTTTATAATCCACCTAGTCAGAATTATCAATATAATCCTTCGGGATCTAGCGGGATACAGCTTTATACAGGTAAGAGCTATGAATATAGGATATCATAGGATAGATAGAAGTAAGGAAGAGGTTGAAAATGGTTCAGGACTGACCTCCAGAAGCAGGCCTGGAGCTCAAAAACCGACTACTGGGCCATAGCTTGTTTAGGAGCCGACCAGTCACCCAGGCCCTGGGGTTTGAACTAGCCTAAATGCGCCCCACCCTACCCTCTCCGACCCTTGTTCATAGGTCTCTGGTTGCCGTGTTGGCAAAAAAACAGGTAATATTATATAACTTTGTTCGGAACTGCTGGGGTCCAACCCTCAAGGTTCCTGCCAAATTTTCGAATTCTGAACATTTATAATGCTGGATCAACCCTGATCTCCTTTTCCATCTCTATATCTTTGAGATTTACTTTTTAAGGCACAAATATGTACTACCCATACTTAACCAATGTGGATTATCCTTCTGGTCCACCGACTGCAAACTATTATCAATACAGCCTTTCCGGACAAAATCCCGGAAGCTCGAGCAGTGTGCAATACAATCCTCCAACTTCAAATTTAGGAAGCAGTTCAACTTACAATGCCCCTCAATATAACTATCCCAACCCTCAAGTTTATGCTGGTGCTCCTGTTGTCAACCCAAATTCTCCAAATTACCAACAAGTATTGCAGCAAGATCAACAAGCTTTGCAAAATTATCAAGGTAAAAGAAAATTTTTAGAGTTTTCTTTATTTAAGAACTGAGAGAGAACTAACACTGGAAAATTTTTAATCGAATAAATACAGGGTGGTCCAAAAAAATGAGAATTTTTACGATTTTTTCAAAATTTTTCAACTTTTTAATTTTCACCAAAATAAAGTCTGTTTCAACTCACAAGTCCATCACTAATTCCCCCACGCCAGTAAAGAGCGATCCCATCCGATCTGTCAAGTTAAGCAACTTGGGCCCACAGATTTGATCCCGCTAGGAGCAAATTCTTTTTGCAGTGCCTAAAAACGGATTAAAAATTTTTATGGGTCAAAGGAATTTTATATTCAAGAAGCAGCTCACTGAACGAATAGGCCTGAGACTGAACAAATAGGCCTGAGATACTAAAGTTGAAACAATTCAACTAATAGAAATTGCTCGTAGTGTCTTTGCTCGTATATGTCCATCCAAAGTTGACCAAAGTCGGTAAAGGCAGCCTTGACGCTCTGTGGAGTGCACTTGACAAGGATTGTCATTTTTGTAATTTGTGCATCCCTAAATCTGAACTAATATAAGATAATATGTGAGTAATGTTTTAGCTTTAAAAAACTCAAAATTCGTATAAAAATGCCTGATATAGAGCTTAGATCCAAAAATCCAAATTTAGACCCAAATTGTTCTGGGCAAGATCCTTACTGGTGTGCTCAATACGTACAAGATTTCTTAAACGGACTTGTTCAATATGATCAAACGCCACAACAAGTTAGTTCAATAAAAATTTTTGGTATAAATTTAAAAAAAATTTAGGCAGCTTGTCAACAACTCGTCAGCTCTCTACAATTTAGTGATAATAGATGTTGTCAAGCAGTTCGAGCAAAGGGATGTTAAAGATGAAGAAAATTTATAATTTTTTTATTTTTTGAAAATTAAAATTTATGGTATAACTTAGGTACCTCTTCCCCCCACCCTACAATAGTATATTACAATGTTTCACCAAAATTATTTGCCGAGGGTTTTTAGCTAAAAAAGGCAATTTTTCAGATCAAAAAACTTCAGAAAATGACAAGTTTAGGTGAAGAAATGACTTAAAAATTGAAAAAATTTTTGGGTGGGGTACCTAAGATATACTAGTACCAACTTTTTGTGTAGGTGTAAAAATTTTTGTTGACAATTTACTTCATTACACAAGATTTTTCAACGAACAGATTTTAAACCAAATAGGACGCCTATTGTGTCATTACAAATTAAAAAACCAGTTCATTTTTTATAAAACGCCGACGTAGTTTTTTGCGTCGTTCGGTTTAATTTCACATGACATTGAACAAAGTAAATTTTGAATAACCTGTGGGGTTATTCTGAAATTTTTAAGCTTTATGAGACTAAATATTATTCTATTACTGCCTCTATGTGCAATAATTCAAGCAATACCCCAAAATATTGAGACCTCAAATGTTGAAATTCCAAATGTCGAAACTCCAAATGGAGAAACCATAAACTGTACCACCGGATCGGTAGATATAGTTTTTGTAAATGACCAATCTGGAAGTGTTGGGTAAAGTTGTTTTTTATCACCACACTCTTTTAAATCTAACCTTGAAACCTTCTGCCACTGACATTGATTCAGGGAATGTGTATCGAAACGAAAAGACAGACATCATAAAATTCAAAATATACGAAGTTATAACGGCTGAGTTTGTTTAGCTGGGGGAGGGATTGCTAGGAGGAAGACATTCGGCGAGAATTCAAATTTGACTTGAGGCCCATAAATAAAGAATGGGGGCTTTTTTCCTCACATATGTGCAACGACACTTGCGCACCCGACTTTTGAGCATACGATTGTTGCGCCCCGATCTCCCACCCCACATAAAAGAGCGTCCTTACCATAATAATAAAATAGAATTTTCAAAATGTAGGGGAACCAGTGGCGTAGGCAGAAGGGTCGGATGGGGGGGGGCACATCCCCAAAAAAGCCGATTTTTCTCAAAAATATAAGTGGGATCCTTATCCTTATAAAAATATCCCTTATGTGTAGAGATATTTTTTTATATTTTCCCACTAGAGGAGGCACACGCTTCCCTGCCCTCTTACCTACGCCACTGAAAAATACCCCTTCATGTAGGGGCTCTTTAAGTCAAAACTGAATTCTAATACCTCCATGGTGCTACCCAGGGTCAATAACTAACGCCATATTTTTTGAATTTTATGATATTTGGTTTTTCGCTTCAATACATTTTTCCTGAATCAATGTATGAAGCGTGGAAGATTATCGAGTATAGCCATTTTTAAGATTTGGTAACTTTGGGAAAGCAGTAGACTCGATTATAAATTTTGTCCAGAAGCTTAAAATTGGACCTAGAGTAAAATTACGTCAAAAAAGTCATATGAAGATAGATTTTAGGACAGTCATGTTGGATTAGTTTACTATGATGCTATGTCTAAAGTTATAATTGGTTTAGGCACATATGAGGAAAAAGAAGCTTTGATTGAAGCGATTGATCACTCGGCTATACTTTATTCTGGTGGTGGGACGAATATTTCGTCTGGAATGCATGCGGCCACTTTTGAGGTGAGGTCGAAAAAATTTTTCGGACCGCTAAATAAGGTCGCGAAAAAATTTTTGAACCGCATCTCCATTCTTCTTGATAAGCCATTGAGGTCGGCACAGAAATTCTCTCCCCTCAAATCCTGAAAATGGTGCTCCGAGGAGCTATTCCCGCTTCAAGGGTCTAAAAGTAGCCACAGACCACTTCCCAAGGCGCCGTGGGCGCGGTTACTTTAGAAATGTTTCCATGAGACCGGCCACGGCCTATAAGCCTGGTACTTGGGCCTGGGCCATCCAGGCCCTCAGGGTCCTTTGGCAGAACAAACCCCGGGTCAATTTGTCCCTCAGTAGATGCCAACAGAAACTTTTCTTTGACAGGCATGATGGGCCGGACCGAAGATACTTGGAAGGTTGGCATTTATGCTCAGATTCCGAGAGATCCTTTATATTGAAAATAGACA
>JAQGBS010003165.1:0-11933 GCA_034698545.1 Acrobeloides obliquus
AGAAATGTGATTTCCAAAAAATTTTGAAAAAAAATTTTGTTCGAAAAAACTTGTCGCGATTTACCGTCGTCCTTTAAGGTTTTAACTTCAAAGCCTCACAGCTCTTAAGGGGAAACTCGGAAAAATTTTTTTTGTCTTTTTGGCATTAGAATAATTTATTTTAACGTAAAATAGACTTTTTTATTCGAAAAAAACCGCAGCTTCATATAGCCGGCATTAAGGGGTTAAAATAATGTTCAAAAATTTATTCCGGACTTTTGAAAATTCGCCAAAAATCGAGTTTATTTCTATTTCTGGCACGGAGTTTCCTTACGCTTACGGAAACGCCCTTACGGAATTTGCTTACGGAAATGTCCTTATGGAAATTCCCTTACGGAATATCGGAAATGCCCTTACGAAAATTCCCTTAAGGAAACTCCGTAAGGGCATTTCCGTAAGCAAATTCCGTAAGGGGTCATCCAGATATTACGTAATCACTTAGGGGGGGGGGAGGGGGTAGCCAAATGATTACGATTGATTACAGGGGGGGAGGGGGGGGGGGTCGGTCAATGATTACGTAATCACAAAAAAAAAATAATCACAAAAGGACATCAAAATCGCGAATTTGAACGGAATTTAAAGCAAGCACTGGTTGGCTCGATAATTTCAAAAAGCGTCACCCTATCGTCTTTAAAAGCAACCAGAGAGAAGCCGCTGGTATTGACATTACTTCGCTCAATAAATGGCTGCAGAGAGTTTTGCGAGATTATTTTAATCAATATCACCAGAAGATGTTTTCAATGCGGATGAAATAGGCTTATTTGGGCAGATTTTATCTAAGGCAATGGCTTTCAAAGGTGAATTTTAGTTTATGACCACAGTGGCGTAATTTCAGTCAGTGAATGGAGGGGAGCACATGTATTTCGAAAAAACTTTTTGAAGAATGCATGTTTTTAGCTAAAAATTTTTTGAAAAAGTCGATTTTTTGTTGAAATAATTAAAATTTTGGTTAAAAACTGTAAATCTTTTGATATTTTTGGTTAAAAATGGGAAAATTTGATCAAAAAATTTTTTCAACAATTTTGGGCAAAAACATAAGGGGAGACTAAGGAAAAATTTTTTCATTAATGGAGGGAGCGCTCCGCTCCCCCTCATAATTATGCCACTATGTGACTGCTAATGTTGAAAATTTAAGGGAGAACAATGTAGTTTCGGAAAACTGAGCAAGGAGTGAATGACTGTTCTCGTTGGAGCTAATATGACCGAGACAAAAAAGTTACCACTGTTGTTGAAAAATTTTTTTAATATCTGAAAGTACATAAAAAAAGATTTTTGCGCTAGGTTCTAGATCCGAACCAGAATAAAAATTTTTGGCTACATCGCTTACAAGAACCTTCAAAAATGATGTTTCTTGAGGGTTTCGAAGGCTCAAAACGCCACAAATGAAGTTTTTTCGACTTGAAAACGTTATAATTTACCGTTTTTGATCATGGCCAATAATGTAAACGTTTTTCGAATAATTCAAAAAAATTTTGAAAAATCGATTTTTTGACCGCTTATAAAAGGCTTTAGCCCTTTATGGGTGGTAAAAATTCTATTTTTCAAAATTTTTTTGAATTATTCGAAAAACGCTTGTACATTATTGGCCATGATCAAAAACGGTGAATTATGAAGTTTTGGAGCTAGTTCGGATGGGGAGGTGCACTTAATGTGATGTCAAAGTTCGAAGTAAAAATCCAAAATTTTTACGAAAACACACCCTCTAGGGATAAAAATTGACGGAGAACACGATGGTACTATTATTTTTGTACCAAAATCATCAGAAATTGTTGAATTCATGAACTTTTATATAATCAAAATAAAAACAATTCAACGATTTATAGCTTAGCGGTCAACAAAATATTGAGCGCTCAAATGGGTCCAAAAGTTGAAAAATGCGTCCCTTCCAAAGTGCTCACGCCAAAGAAATTCAGAAAGGCGGCTTTGCAGTTTCCCATCGCGTACGTGGACGGTAGCCAGGAGGTCCGGGTTCGAGTCCCGGTCGAGTCCGAAAACTTTTGCCTATTTCATATTATTTATATAGTAATTATGCATATAACCGATATATAGAATAAAAAACTCATTATTTTTAATATAAGTATGTGAGACCTAACGCTTAGACGCTCGAAAAAAGAGCTGCGCGGAGTGATTATTATATGCCTCGCTGCATGGCACTGTCGAGCTACCGTGTTCATACGTGGGTAATGGCCAAGATTCTCGGCATCTGAATTGGGATCATATATTGGGGTATCGATATCGGCTACATCTATGAAACTTTTAATAGATGTCGCGACCAGGGCTGATAGTAAGGTGTCGCAACTTATTTTACTGGTATTTTTCGAAATATGTCAAAAAACATTTTCAATTTTTATAATAGAAAATAATGTTTTTTAGTCAAATTTTGGTCGCGCAGCGAACCAAAATTTGACCCTCAAAAAATTTTTTCGGGTCAATCCCCTCGTCAACAAAACCTAATTACGCCACTGAGTTTCACTTCTTGTGCACGCTTGAGCTAAGGGGAAGGGGATAAAACGGCATTTTTTCGCGTTTTCAACAAAACGGAATTTAGAAAAAAATTTTATGATACATTTTTTTCTGTGCTCTCCGCCCCCCCCCAACTCCAGATAAAAAATTAATAAATCAAAACGGATTTTGATAATTGGCATCTGGAGCCACACAAAGTCCTAAATCTGAATCGCATGTTGATCCAGCAAATGTAGTACATCCAGAACAGGGTGCTCCAACTTGGTAAATGTTTTTTCCCACAATTCTACCACTGAAAATGTAATTTTATTGGCGGTGCCTAGCTTGCGGACGCACTTTTGCGGACACTAAATTTTGAAAAAATTTTCCATACAGAACGCTTGCGGCTGGACATTGACTCACATATTAATCACGCGTTCGCAAATGTTACATCTGCAAAAGTGCATCCGTAAATATGATCCACAAAAGTGCGTCCGCAAAAGTGCTGTTTGCAAGCTAGGCACCGCCATTTTATTGATAAATGGACAAGGGGATAAATCTCCTTCTCTCCACTCCCGCTGGAGAGCCTAGCTTGACCTAAGACCATCCTCTGGATAACCTCTACTCCAAAGGGTTGGAATCACTTGCGCACATACATTTGCTCATCTAACATGTGTGCAGCGTCATTTGCGCATGTACAAAAAATGCTTATGCGCAAATGTCCATGAGCAAATGTACATTCGCAAATGTCTATGCGCAAATGTTGTATGCGCAAATGTTACATGCGCAAATGTACATTCGCAAATGTCCGTGCGCAGATGTCCCTGTAAGTGTATATGCTCAAATGACACTGCGCAAATATTAGATGCGCAAATGTGTGTGTGCAAGTGATGTCAACCCACTCCAAAAGGCTATTTTTTATACTAATTTTGTGTAAATCCTTCGAGATACCCCCCTCTATCTCCGAGGACTTCCTCCCCTGGAGAACTCCTCTCAGATAGGGATGTTACATTGCCACGAAAACGTGGCATTTGCCACATTTTTGGACTTTTTGCCACGCTGCCACGTTTTTGGATTGTTTGCCCCGTTGTTAGACGTTTTTTAAAGAAAAGATCAAATTCATTAGGACCGATAATTTCAATAAATTTTGAGCAAAAATTTCGATCTTCAACCCAAAAAAATGCCACGTTTTGGCATGGTGTTTGCCACTTTTTCTATTTTGGCATGTAACATCCCTATTCCCAGAGGACCCTCTCTTCTATCGAAAGTCCTAAAATTTGACCACCTTCCCCGTCTATTCCTTTATTTATAAGAATTACTCACGCTTTTGCATAATTACAAACAACCATAGTCGGATTTGCAGAGCAATGTCCAACACCACATCCTACCGTTAAGGTATCTGCCCAAGCCATCTAAAGGTATTTTCCAATATCACAAGAGAAATTGGGGGGGGGGGGGTTGGTACAGGAGACACTAAAAAAGGTCTGTGACTCCCAAAAAGATTTAGGAACATAGCCAAGGGTGTGGATTTGGAAGCAAGTGTTCCTCCCTCGCAAAGCGCGGAAAAATGACAAGGTAACTGTTGTTTGGAAAAATTTCAATTTTTGACTAAAAAATTACCTTTTTTGACAAAGTGCCTCTTTCCCGACCCCCTGACTAAGTTATTGCCCCACCCCCAACCTAGAGTCCTAGATGGCCCTGGCGTATATTTATATTTAAGAAAACCTGAGCAAAATTTCCGACATCTGGCGTGAACCCAAGTAAAATTTTTATAAAAATGGGATTGCGAAAAACGGGATTTGTTTTGTTGATATTTCCAGAACGCAATTGTCCCCACCATGCACTGGTAGATGATTGAAGCGCTGCATCTATAAAGATTTTTAGTTATTATACATTTTTCATAATAACAGACCTAAGCAAGGGGACGATAATTTGGCAATTTTGAGACCCCTCCCTATGTTTGGTCCGTCTGCGACGATTTTTTTAAGTTGTCAAATGTCATTTTTGAGCATTTCTGGGTCAAAAGTGCCATTTTTGCGCGAATGCACTCCCTCGCGCCAACTGCAACAGCTCTCCTCGTTTAATTCTTTTCTGAGAGGAAGGAGGGACAATTGACGCCCTCTGCTCAGATATTTAAAGAAGTTTTACCATTAGACTCAGTACCATTTGATCTGTACAGGTTTTCTCCAGAGCTACCTTGAATGGAAGATACAAACTTTGTATTACTACAATTATTGGCTTTGGCTTGAGCCAAGTTTTCCAAGTCGCAGTTGTACTTCTAAAATCAGTTTTAATTGTGTTTTAGTTTGTTCGTATTTTTTTAAATATATCTTCCATGGCATTTTACCTACCCTTTCCACTCTTCTAAGAAAGTAGGCAAGAAAGGGAAGCACTTTTAATAATCTCCGAAAAATAATATTGTGAATCATACGTGCACAAATGGGGTGGGGCGGGCAGGCTTGCAGGTGCGGCTATGGTCATGTCCTTTTGCGGCTTTTTGTCCAAAAATGACCGTTTTTTGGAAAAAAATTACGAAAAAATGGCCATTTTGGGCAAAAAATAGTTAAAAATGCGGCTATGGATACCCCCGGAGGCGGTGCGCGGCTATAATTTTTAAGAAATTTTTCAAGGGCACAGTGATGGTAAGGTGGAGGAAATATATTTTTTTGCATTTTCATTTCCATTTTGCAAAAAAGATTTTTTTTGGCCAAAATCGATTTTTTTCAATTTTGACCGAAAAAAATTATCTTGGGTGTTTTAGAGAGGTTAGAAAATTTAAAAAATACACGTAAAATCGATGGTATTGAGCTTCGGACATGGTTTTGAATTTTTACTCCTCGAATTTTGACTTGAAATGACTTTGAAAAACTTTCCCATGCGTTAATCTCACTAAATAAATTCAACTTGGTGCGCGCTCGAACCGTTTAAGGCAACCTTTGAATACTCAAGAAAGTCTCTTAAAGCCTTATTAAAGCTTAAGGTGCCATTTAGCCTAGTAACGCTGATAACTTTTTATAGAAAAAAGCTTTTCACTCAATTCTTTTTTTATCCGCTAAAGTAGGGGCGAAAGTACACCGCTGAGGTTTTTTTTGTCATCGCGTGTCAAACTTATTTTTTTATGGCGGAAAAAGTGCCAAAAATGGCTATTTTTTGTAAAAAAACCGAATTTTTCTATGTTCTGAACACAATGGAATCACAAAAAAACCTCAGCGGTGTACTTTCGGTTATGCTCTAGCAAAAAGAATTAAGTGAAAAGCTTTTTCCTATAAAAAGTTATCAGCGTTACTAGAGGGCGCCCTTGGGCCAAGTGGGGTCACCCCTAGGAAATTTTTTTCTACTGTCTAACTTTTATAAATGTCGACATGTTTGGTTTTTTGGGGAGCTTTGAGGGCGTAGAACACGACCCCGGCGTTATTTTTGCAATTTGAAAAAAAGAGAAGTCCCAGGGGTACTTCTCTTTAGGGGCTATTTCCTACAAGGGGCCCCTCCAAAAGTCCCACTTCCTGAACTTGCACACTGAAAATAACACCGGGAATTGATTCAGCGGGTCCAAAAACCCCATACAACCTCATTTCGAACCATTTCCGAGATGATACGCTTTTACTCCCTCTGGCAGTAAAAAAATTTTTATCGCACTTTTTGCAAAAAATCTGGAATGTCAAGTTTTTTCTTGGAAAGCACCATTTCATACGTAATTTTATGCGGGGAATTTTTTGCGCACATTTTTGACACATGAAAACGACGTCTAGACATCAAAAATGGCAGTTTTTAGTTCAAAAACAAACTTTTTTCCCTGACTCAGGGTCAAGGAAGCGTTTTCACACTTTGATCATGCGCAATCGATTCCCCGAATAAAATTAGGCCCAAAAAGATCCTTTTTAGAAAAAATTTTTTTCGCGTTTTTTTCGAGAATACGCCATAAATGTTAAGCCTCCATAAATATAGAATAAATTATCGCGTTGAAGCGCAGTTCTACCCTGATTTTCAGGGTCAAATTTAATTTTTCACTCCTTGAAAATGCGCACAATCGATTTTTCGCCTAGAAATTACCCGAAAAAGGGGAAAGTGCACGCTAGAACAATTTTGAAGAGCAGATTTTCGTGCCAATAGTTAGATCTAATTGCAATTCAGGCAATTTTGTTGAATTTGTAAATGTTTTTCATAAAAGTCTTTTGTTTCAAACTTTTTGAAACGCTTGAAAGCTTTGTTGAAAAAATAAAATGTTTTTTTATACAAACATTTTGTTGTTTTTCTTTCAAGTGTTTCAAAAAATTTGAAACAAAAAACTTTTGAATATCAATTACAAATTAAACAAAATTGCCTGAATTGCAATTAGATCTAATTATTGGAACGAAAATCTGTTCTTCAAAATTGTTAGAGCGTGCATCGTTTCTTTAAGGGGGGGGGTATTCTTTAGGGAAAAGTGAAAAAAATGCGTCAAAATTAGGGGTTGTAAGTTTTAACCCCAACAAAATTATTTTTGGGGGTTTTTGACTCCTAAAAAATTTTTTCAGATTTTTTCGATGCGCGCAATCGATTCCTTGCACAAAATTACCCTTAAAAATGATTTTGTTGGGGTTAAAACTTATAACCCCTAATTTTGACGCATTTTTTTCAATTTTTTGACCCCCGAAAAATTTTTTCAAAATTTTCCGATGCGCAATCGATTTCTCGCATAAAATTACCCCTAAAAGTGATGTTTTTATAAAAAAAAAAGAAAAAATTTTTTTTCGGAGATTAGTCCCTAAAGAATACCCCCCCCCCTCTTTAAGAAAAGTCTAGGTTTCAAAAAAATGTTCAATTTTAAGCCAATTTTTCATCATTTTTAGACGGCATTTTTGGCAATTTTTTCTTCGAAAATAGTCATTTCTTAAGTAATTTTTCTTAAAAAAGTATATTTTTCAAAAAAAGTTGCCACAAATTTCTTGGGAGGTGCTCCCTCCAAAATTCTTGTCTTCCTACGGGCCTGATCCTCACTTAAGCTATAGGTTGAGAGGGTAGGGGGTTCGATTTTTGAGGGGAGGAAGGCTCCCCTCGAAACGCGCGCTGCTAGTTAACTTTTGGATTTGGTTGCTAAAAAACAGAAGCTATTGGGATTTTTCCAGTTTACTTCAGAACAACTCACTATTATTATTTCTCTTACTTACAAGTTTATAAATATTCTTTCCTGGCGAGAGATTTCCATTGGGTTCAGCTGCTTCCCCCATTGCTAGCATAGATCGAAAATCATTATGCAGCTGAGCTACCAAGTCTCGTTGGGAATTCGTCAAAGTGTTGAATTGACATCCGGCCTTGTTTATCACCGCATTTGATGTTGCTATAAAGAATACGGTGAAAATGGATAGGATACGTAGTGGATAGAGGCGCCGGGATAGTAGGTAGGGGTTTAAGGGCGATCCCCTATTCCGCTCGAAACATGGGAAAAAGTATAAGGTAATTAAACTTTTAGTTACTTGTGGTTGTTGCAACAGAAGTGATACCGGAAGATGCTGTAGTGGTACCAGATGATACTGTAGTGGTACCGGATGATGCAGTAGTGGTACCAGATGATACTGTAGTAGTACCGGATGATGCAGTAGTGGTATCGCCACCCGGCGATTCAGTTATAGGAACGGTGCCTCCATCATTTGTAGCTGAAGATAAGCATGCGGATGTTATGTTGAATAAATTAATTAGCAGAAGCAGTTTATATAGCATGACTCAAGAAGAAAATGAGTCTATGAATGATTATTAGATGTCGATTTGTATATTGGGTGAACGGTTAGATCCGAGTCAAAAAATTTAAGCTTAAAATCAAAGGCCCTAGGACTTTAGACTATAACTTCCGAAATTCAAAAATTTGGCATTTCAAAAATTTTTAAAAATTCAATTTCTTTACCGAAGGAAAAATTTCGATTGTTTGTCAATAATTGAAAAACAATGCTATTTAACCGGGCAACTATTTTAAGCAACTCTATTTGGGCAACTTTTTTTGAGAAAATTTATGGATTAGGCTTAAGGCCAAAGCCTAAGGGTTGCCACAAGCACGGCACAAGCTATCGTACGAAAGTACGACGGCCCCACAAGCTATCGTACGATCGTAAAATTAACGTAAGGGTACGACGAAATCCCCACAAGCTGTCGTACGAGTGTATTTTACACTCGTACGATGACTTCGCTTGTGTCGTTGCTTGTGGGGACATAATAGCTTGTGGCGACCCTAAGGCCTAAGCATAAGCCATAAAGTTTCCCAAAAAAAGTTGCTCAAATAAATAAAAAAGTTGCCCATATAATAATAATTGATTAAAAAAACCACTTTTTCGCAAAAAAATTTTTCTTAAACTTTGAAAAATTTCATCTTTCGTCAAAAATTGAAAAGATTCGATTTTTCGCCAAAAATTTAAAAAATTCAATATTTTGACAAAAATTGAAAAAGTTCGATTTTTTATCCAAAATTTAAAAAAATTCGATTTTTCTCCAAAAAATGTCAAATATCCAATTTTCGACAAAGTTTGATAAAAATCTATTTTCTCTAACAACTAAAAAATTCAAATTTTCGTTAAAATTTGAAAAAAATCCAAATTTTCACCAAAAATTTTGAAGATTGGACCCCAAAAAACGAATCATAGCGTAGCCTATGCCAAATTGACTTTTCAAACTGGAAAATGAAAGCAACTTCCGTCCGATCAAGAAAATCACATCCTTCTATCGAGAAAAACAAACAGCAGCATTGATCAATTCAATTGCTTTGGAAGTCGATATACTGGTTTTTTAGTATAGATAAACGAAAACATATCCGTATACTTTATTTTGATCTCAATTAAAAAGATTCTTTGGATTTTAGGACTCTTTTCATTTTTACTAGTGTTTATTAAAAAATAAGAAAAGGCAAACTGCGCCGACTAGCCTGCTCATAACTAGCTTCTCATAATATTGACTGGTATTAATGATCGAGTCAAAATATTAACTCGAAAATAAAATTGAAAATCAGGGTTTTGGCGGGGAATTCAAATTCAAAGCCAATTCCAAAAATCGCCAACTTCAAACGCGATTATCTCGATAACGATTCAGAATTTACTGTAAAAACAAAAAATGCTCCATTTTTCATGAATTTTCCGAATATATATAAATTATGGCAAATTTCGCTAATCTAAAGAATTTTCAATTTTTAGCTTCAAGTTTTTGGCGACACTTTTTGGCATACTCCCACCCTGTTCGAATTTTCGAACTATCGCGTCTTAAAGCTCTAATACAGAGCTACTAAAAGCTGAGGAGAGAGAGCAGCTAGCTCCTTCCTGTAAAAAAATAGAGGCAAAAAGTTATTTTCAAAGGCTAAAAAATACCTCCATTTTTTGACGAATTGCTTTATAACTTTTTTTCTGATCAAGAAATGATTTTTGGTGTTTTCTACACAATTGTAGCGCAGAATCTGAGCTATCCAAAATGTGGCTACTTTAGTCTGATAAGACTTATAGAACCCGAAATATGGCTGTTTTAATGACACCTTGTCGAAATCCATGTGCGTCCTAGAAAAAATTGCTGTACAGCCAAACCCAATACATGAACTTGTTAGTGATTTTTTTCGCAAAAAGTCATGAAATGGTCTATAATTTATGATTTTAAGACAAGAAATCAATTCTGAGAACTTTTTGAAAACTGTGCACTCATGTGGTTGAAAATGGTCCATTCTTACAGAAATTGTGTTTTAAAACTTAAGGCTTATCACCGCCGCCGGGCAAAATGTTCATAGCGCTATATAGTTGTAGAACTTGGTGTGTAGAACACGAATATACCCCGTATACCCAATAAGAGTGAGGGTCTTTGTGAAGAAGACACATTCCTCAACCCCCTAAGGTTAAGGACCCCACATTCATCCTAGTTGATCTCTGACTATGCAAGGCCTAGGCCAAAAGTTTCAAGCTATGGACTATCTTCGGATCAAGATTTCTCAAACATATTTTACAGTTTTTTCGGTTTGCGTCTCTACACTTAGAAAAATTCAAAACAATTTTGGGACCTGAAATATCTCAATTTTTTGTTTTGTTTTTAATTCTAAAAATCGAAGAAAGAGGTTTGGACAAAGATTCTTTTTTGTTTGCAAGGGGAATGCACCATCTACTTAGATATGCGGTTACTTTTGGCCAAACGTATGTTCTTATTTTTCTCGCTGACAATCTTTCCATGCAACACCCATCCAAAAATAGCGCTTTTTTAAAGGGGAAAGTCCAAAACAGTTCCGGGGTAGAACATATTTAACAAATTGTTTAAAAAGTGACCCTCTAGAGGTAATTTTATGCGGGGAATCGATTGCACGCTTTCCCGAACCTTGGACATGCTTCCTTAACCCTGATTCATATTTTAGCAACTTTTTCAATTATTTTAGTGACTTTTTTCTGTTATATTATTTTACTATGTCCTGTCATTATTTTTTTTAAGTTTATAAAAAGTTACTAAAATAAAAGTTACTAGAATAAATAAAAAAGTTATTAAAATAAATAAAAAAGTTACTAAGATAATTAGCATTCCTCTAGGGATAATTTCCTACGAGGAACACGTTGGCAATGTTATTTTGCAGCTATAATTCATCATTTTATTATCTAGAAACAATAACAAAAACAAGGTGTCTATAAATAAATCAAAAATAATGATTATCCAAAATAAAAAACAAAATTTTCTCGATTTTTGATGAAATATAGCTGCAAAATAACATTGCCAACGTGTTCCTCGTAGGAAATTACTAAAGGATATTTTTCCATAACATTAAATTCAAAAAAGTATCAGTTTTTGGAATCCTGTTGATTGCGTCTCTCCATGGGAAGAGCTTCAAAATCCTTGACAGCTCTTTTTTATTTAAACCAATGAAACAGGCGAAAAATTTTTATTAACAAATTTGTGCTAATTTACAAACAAATGGTAAATTTTGATCACAACTACAATAATTTGCCCAATAAAGATTACCACTATTACATTGAGAACCGTTGCCCGTATACGACGCACATGTATAATTAACGTTCCAAGGTGCCGGTGCTGGGTTACAAGCAGAGGCTCCCGGTAGTGCAGGATACCAATTCATATAGGAAACAAGAGAATTGTCTGTCCACTGCCATGTAGTCGTGTTTGTTACATAATTGTATCCATATGGGTTGTAAAACCCAATCCAAACATTCTTAGTTATAAGAACATCTAATTTATTTATTAACTGTTTATTATAGTTTGAAATAAAGGGAGGGATAAAATTAGAAGCCAAGAGCACGGCTCCGAAAGTGTGCAAAAAGTTCCGACACCCTCAAAAACGCTATAAAATCGGCCAGAAACATGTTCTAGGGGGTTTTTTATGCGAGAAATCGATTGCATAAATTTTCAAACCCTCAAAACGCTTCCCTAACTTTAATTCCAGGAAGAGAATGTGTATTGAAGCAAAATTGAACTCAATTCGAATTTTAGACGGAAAACCGATGATCTGGGAGTTTTTC
>JAQGBS010003166.1:0-11932 GCA_034698545.1 Acrobeloides obliquus
AATTATCTCGAAAACTACAACGATTCAAAACATGCCGTAAAAACAAAAAATGCTCCATTTTTCATGATCTTTCCAAATATATTATTTTTTCATATGATCGTAACTTACTGGACTGGTCCTTTAAGATGCCAGTTTTTAGGCCTAAAATGAAAGATTCCATATAATGCAAAGAAAAATGGATTTTTTTATAGATTAAGTCTTAAAATGTACCTAGTTTAGTTTCTAAGCTTTAAAAAAAATTAAATTTCGAGAGATAGTTTTTAGCCGAAAATGCCTCTAAAATAGCCTAAAATTCAGTATTTTTAATTTTTCTCAGTAAAAATTGAAATTTTTTATTTTATTGAATATGCCTAAAAACCCATAAGTGACTGAGTTTTTGCAAAAGATCGCATGAAAAAATATTTTTTCTATCAAAGATATTGCATTTTTTAAAAAGACAAATCGCTTAAACACCCTGTACTAATATTAATGTCTCAAGCTAAATTTGGATATGATATCAACGATCAAGCGGAGTTCTGTTTTGCCATCGAAAATTTTAAAACTGATTATCGAAAGCACCATTCATCATATTAGCACCAAAGATTGGGAGAAATTTATGTTGCGTCACTTAAAAGGACACACCACCCGGGAAAAAACACATGCTAAAAAAATATGAAATTCTGAGAATTAATGATTTTTTGTACACTTTTTGCAGAAGAAAAATGAAAATCAGGGTTTTGGCGGAAAATCTAAATTCAAAATCGCAACTCAATAATCGCCAACTTCAAACGCGATTATCTCGATAACGATTCAGAATTTACTGTAATAACAAAAAATGCTCCATTTTTCACGAATTTTCCGAATATATATAAATTATGGCAAATTTCGCCAATCTAAAGAATTTTCAATTTTTTCCTCCTACAATTGGAGACATGGAGACATTTTGTAGATACCGCTTTTTTTAACTTGTTCATAGGATGATAGTGGGAGAGTCTGCTGCAACTTTTTATAGGTCAATCTAAGCCCAACCAGACATCTATGATAGGATTTAGTGCCAAAAACGACATTTTTAGGGGTCGGATTTTAGAGAGTTTTTTTAGAAAAACGTAATTTTATCAGCAAAAAATGATGTTTTTGGGAAAGTTAATATACCATTATGTAGCGCAGATCACCAGCTTCCCAACGCCACCTTGATTGTAAAAATCGGATTTAATTAAGGTACACTTTGTCCATTAAAACTTTTGGGTAAAAAATGGCAATATGGCCAAATAGCCCATATGCATATCTCCGGAACCACGAAGGCTACGGGGCTAATTCCAACGGTGTTTGCACTTACTCACCGAGTATATAAAAAAACAATACTAGTCGGGGTCGGGCGAGAACTTTTCTGCAATGTCGCTTGGGAGCTTCGAGTGTTCAAGAAAGTGTCTCTTAATGTTTATTGGATTGCTTGTTGTGATTTGCCTATTTCCTGGACCTCACTTTGTTGTGATTTTTGTCATTGTTTGTTGTGATTGGACCAACCACAACAAACAATGCTAATAAACTTCAAATTGTCAAAAAATCCACTTTTAGAAGCTAAAAAAAGAAAAAAACAAATATAAATAAAAATTTGGATTTTCACACATCTAAAGAAATTCTCAAAAGATCAAACAATCGCAGTCACTGGCTGGCGAACGGATAATCAAAATAGTAATAGATCGACGAGATAGGCTCTTTACATTTTGTTATAAAAATTTTATTTATTAATTACAAAAATTTTATTGTTGTTCAAGTTCAGTTGCATTGGAGGTTGTAAAACTGAATTTTTCTTATAAAATCCCAATTTTCGGCAGAGCGCCTTTCTATATGGTCCAATAAAGCCTATGGTAGCTATAGCATTAACTACAGTAAACCATGCCATTGCTCCCATAACTAGCATTGAAATACCATAAACTTTCATATGCAATAACAAAAATATGACGATAACTAATAGCGGTAAAATTCCTGTTAACAAAGGTGAAATTGCCTATAAATTTAATAGAATCATACACAATTAACCGATTTATAGACCTATCTATAGGAAAAAATTCTACAAGATCGAATTTAGAGGTTCAATAAATTTGTTTTTAATTCTCGAAAATCACTCTCGGCGATCGAACCGGCGGGCCCAACCTTGCTTAACTTGCGGATGGGATCGCTCCTTATTAACCTTTAAGAAATCCGCTTGGATTATGGGTTGAAATATGCTTTACTTATATTCATACCTATAGTCTATACATATACCTAAATACCTATAACAAATTTTACCTGAATAATCAACGCATACGTAAGCTGCTTTTGTAGAACTAAATTCTTTTTGCTCATAAACTTTTTATTTAATTTTAACCATGTCCAAACTTGATAATTATAATATGTGATTAATAAATAGCATAAACCACTAATGAAAAATACATATATCGAAACTATTTTTGAGTACAGATTAGACTAAAATTTGATAAATTTTATGAAAATTAAAATCTCAGATTACCGCACTACTAGCTATAAATATCGGTAGTTTTCCATCTTCTAACCATATCGAATTATTTAAAGCGCTAAAATTTTCATTTATAGAACTTTCAGTTGGAAAAAGTGCAGCGCCAAGAAGAGCAACATAAATGATTGTCGAAATGGCAGAAATGAAAATCAATATTATTAAAGATGAATTGTTTAAAATTTTCTGTCTAAATTTTAAAAGTTTTTTGAATATGGTGTTTTTGTTTACTTGCAAAGCATCGAGTATCTAAAGTAAATAGGAATTGGTAAGGTGAAAATACAGAAAAAGATGGAAAATAATCCTATTAATACCAAGACAAAGATTAGTAAGATATTTTCGATTGGAAAAAAGCAATTGATAATAATATAAAATGCTCCATCAATAAATTCGATTTGCTAAAAAAGAATGAATAAATGGAAGGAAGGGGGGAAGTGGAAGGAATCGAAGGAATGGAAGGAACAGAAAGATCGAAGAAATGGAAAGAAATGTGAATCGAACAACTTACCGGTCCAGATAAAAGTATAATAATAGCTTGAGACATATCAATAATACATGTCATTAACAATATACGGCTATATGCTTTAAGCTCTTTATTCGTATGTTTGAGAATTAAATAAAGAAGTAGTGAATTTACGGTTATAGAGATAATCAATGCTATGTAAAAATTAATAAAACTTATCTGTCTAATAATTGAAATACTCATGATTGGATGAGTCTAAAAATTACACTTATAAATGGAATTGAGTAGATAACATAGGTTTTAACAAATTTCAAAATAATGTTTCCAACAAAAATATATAGTATTTTTATATAAGCATAAAACCTATGCATGAAAAAAAGTAACAAGTCGAATTTTCTTATTGAATCTCCATTATATCACAATATGTTGTTAGAGCAGATTAATTAAAACCTCTTGGGTGAATGCCCTTAGAAACAATAATTCTTTTATGCATGAGAAAATATTCTTACAAGGGAGTATGACAGTTCCGTGACGTCCCTTGTAAGAACATTTTCTCATGCGGATTTTGAGATACAGAAATGCATGAGCATCCCTAGTCATACTCAAAAATTTTTCAAACCCGACTCAGTGTCGATTTGTTTTTTCACATGCAAAAATTTTTTGCATTTGTTATAATTTTTTTAAATAACAATGTGGAATTGTTTTGTTGAATTTTAATCTTATTATTATAATACGTTTGGTTCTTTTTTATTTCAATTTTACATAGGTAAATTATCGTAATTATAACTTTTTGGAATGTATTGTACGAAAAATTCAATCATGGGATGTATATAATTTCCGAAACGCGGAGAAGATAGTTGGTTATGTATCAAAACATGGAGATTCAAAAAATTGTTTCTTGAATATAGCTGGATTGGGTTGTCTTCCATACGAACTCGGTCCAAAATTTTCCTTGAAATGACTTCTAAATTCGAAAATTATATACATCCCATGATTGAATTTTTCCTACAATACATTCCAAAAAGTTACAATTACGATAATTTACCTGTGTAAAAATTGAAATCAAAAAGAACCAAACGTATTATAATAATAAGGTTAAAATTCAACAAAACAATTCCACATTGTTATTTAAAAAAATTACAACAAATGCAAAAAAATTTTTGTATGTGCAAAAAAATAGACGCTGACCGGAGTGACATTATAAATTTTGGGTGGGTTTTATTTTCCGTTGCTGTATACCATGAACTACAGCAGTACTGTAGTTTCATTTTTGGAATTGTGTTTGAAATAAAAAACACGAAAAAACCACCCTTTTTCCTGAGGGACATGTCGACATTGATTTTTTAGATGAATTTATTTAAATTAACAATGTGACTAATTAGTTAAAATACTGATTTTCATAAAATTTTTAAATGGAAATTTATTCGAGTTTGAAGTTTAAATTATCCAAAAAGGCCGCCTTGTTGTTGTTGACCTCCAAAACCACCTTGTTGCCCGTAGGAACCATTTTGTTGACCTCCGAAGCCTCCTTGTTGGCCTCCTTGACCACCAAAACCACTTTGTTGACCTCCAAAACCACTTTGTTGACCTCCAAAACCACCTTGTTGCCCGTAGGGACCATTTTGTTGACCTCCGAAGCCTCCTTGTTGGCCTCCTTGACCACCAAAGCCACTTTGTTGACCTCCAAAACCACCTTGTTGCCCATAGGAACCATTTTGTTGACCTCCAAAGCCGCTTTGTTGGCTTCCAAGACCACTTCGTTGACCTCCTACTAATCCTTGTTGACCATAGGAACCGTTTTGTTGACCTCCAAAGCCACCAAAAACTCCTTGTAGTCCACTAGACCCTCCTTGTTGGCCTCCAAAACCACCTTGTTGTTGTCCATATTGAGCAACAGCTAGAACCAAAAGAGAAGCAGCAATAAAAACTGATTTCATGGCTAATAAATAGACCAAAAACAATTAATTTAACTTGAATAAATGCTAGAAAACGATTTGACTTGTTCAAATCATTTTTTGCCCTCCTTAAATACCCTTTTTAACCATTTTGTCTCAATTTGTTTAATCAAGATCCTTAGTTTATTTGTTGCCAATGAACAGCTGTAACAATAGAAGAACAACAAATTCGTGACATCTAAGTTAAATGTCGTAGATCTATGATAGATCTGTTAAAACGTAGACCTTTTTTAACCATAATCTATGATTTTTATGATTTAAAGCCTATTGTTAGCATGGTGAGTCATGAGATCTGGATTAAATTTGAAAAATTTTTGATGCTAATTTATTGATGACGTATGAAAAATCCAGCAAAATATCCATAAATTGTTAGAAAATCTAGAGTATAGGAATATCTGCCAAAAAATAAACAAAAACCTTGAAAGACACACGGCTTTTACAATATCACAATAGTGGGACGAAAGGCATTTATTATTGTGCTCAAAATCGAATTTGTATGTTAGAAGTGTTAGAAAGAAATATCCGAAGAATACGAAAAGTTTAATCAAAGTTAAATATTTGTAAAATCGAAAGAAATAACATAGGTTTTGTCTTGAGGTAGAATTTCTGTGTATACGAAAGTTAAACATGTTTTTAAAATTGGGCAAATTTTTCAGACCCGACCGGGACTCGAACCCGGACCTCCTGACTACCGTCCAAGTACACTACCATTGCGCACTTGGACCAATTTCATTAATTCCCTATATTTCTACGTTCTCGGCGTGGTTTAATCCGAGCTCCAATAATTCCCAAAAATGATAGCATGTTGAGTTTATTATCATTTTTAGATGAAAACTTGTTCATGTGATGATTAGACAAAGTTTTAGTGCTAATATGAAACATTCGTTTTATTGCTAGAGATGTTCAGGAGAGAGGTGAAACATCGTCCATGATTTTTAACGAAAATCGCGTGGTCAATGATTTTTCAGGTTTTGAGTGGAAAAGAAAGATACATGTATGTACAGGGTGCTCAATAATTTACTCTCGTATTTCAAAAAGTCACCAAAAATCGAGTTTACATCCATTTCAGCCGCTCGATAGTTCATTTGAACGTTCCATCAAGCCAGTTTTTTAGAAAAAATTTTTATTGAAAAAGCTTTTAATTTCGAATTTTTAGCCCAAAAATACTGAAAATTACGATTTTTTGAAATTTTCTTTATTTTCACAACTTTTTCAAAATCGAGTATAGGACGGATGTCTTCGAACGATGGCAATCTTGAAAGTTGGTAAGCTGATGAATTTTTTACAAAAGGGATTATTGAACAAGCTTTAAAACTCGCGGAGATATGATTTTTTGAAAATTATGCCTTTTTTCGATTTTTGCCTTATTTCCAAAAAGGATAGTATGACAATCACAAATATATCAAATTTTTGGTAAAAACATCTCTGCATATCCCCGCATTTGGCAACAGTGCGAATTACTCTACATTTTATTGTAACAGCCTTGCTCCCTCTAGGAATTGAATTGTGAGATGGTTGAACACTATTTGAATGCTGAGTATCTAGGTTATTGAAACGAAAAAGATTATCCATTTTACAGGGTGTACCAAAACAGTGGATTTTTGAGATTTTTGGAACCCGAAAATTTTTTCTAAGGGTAACTTTATGTTTCTAGGAGTATATAATAGTGATAATAATAGTGATCGATCCCGTCCCGATCTCATCCAGTCCCGAAAATCCCAGAATTTTTGGCATCCCGTCCCGAAAATTTGGAGCGAAACTCGATCCCGTCTCGGATCCCGACCTTCCCAGACTCAATCCGTTCCCGAGTCGGGATAAAAAACACATCCTGAAAAATACCCCTCCTCCTAAGTTTTTATACCCTTAAAATGGATTAAAAAATTATAATAAATGGCTTAAATTTTTTTAAATATCCTGCGGTGCAGAAGCAATCACTCGCTGACAGGAGAGTGATTTTTTATCAATTTTTGAAAAAATCATCTTGGTCCTCTCTCTATGTTTTTTTCAAAAATTTTCGAAAAAACTGAAGAGGGGGACCAAGGTAAATTTTTTTTTAAACCCCGTTCCGTCCCGAAAATCCCGGGAATCGATCCCGTCCCGGATCCCGAAAATCCTGCCATAGTTCATCCCGAAAAATCCCGTCCCGGCCAAGAAGTCAATCCCGAACTCAGGATCGAACACTACTATATAACTGACCGGAACAGCCACGCCCTTTAAGTAAGATTCTTTTATCAATAATTCTTTGACATTTCATATATCAATAACTCTTTGACCTTTCTTAACTGGCCGGAACAGCCACACCCGTTAAGTAAACTTCCTATATTAATAATTCGACCACACCCTTTAGAACATCGTCGTAATTTTTTGCACTGTGATACATTTGTGTTCTTCATGGAACTAAATTTCTAGCAAAAAACTAAATTGCCTTTAAAAACTAAATCAGATGATAAATCATCTGGAACTACAAGTTCCATCTCCATGATAGATACAAAAGAAGAGAAATGGATGACTTATCAGTTTTTAGGGGTTATATCACTTTCAGGTGTAGGTTATAAAAATTAAAAAATCTTCTATAAATATAGTTTGTTTATTCTTTCTTGGTTGCCGAATACTCTTCGAATAAAAAATTTTTTCTCGAGTTTAAATTATGGATAAAAACAATAAAATGAAATTTTATGTATTAGGATTCGGCATAATATTTGTAGTAATTTTAATCATTATTATAGCACTTATATTAGTTGTTGTGTTTGTTAGCAGGAAACATGATACGGGTAAAAATAATATTTTTTTGGGCGTGACGACAGTTGAGGACGAGCACTTGAGGATGAGACATTTGAGGATGGCTATTTAAGGACGGACATTTGAGGACGGAACATTTGAGGATGGGACATTTGACGATGGAACATTTGAGGAACAAAGGTGGGATATGTTTTTTAGGCCCTAAATAACACCCATCCTCAAATATTCTGCCCTCAAATGCCCCGTTTACAAATGGTCGTCCTCAAATGTCCCGTCCTCAAATACCCCGTCCTTAAATGTCCCGTCCTCAAATGTCCCATCTTCAAATGTCCGTCCTCAAGTGCCCGTCCTCAAGTGTCAAGTCCTCAAATAGACATCCTCAAATGTCTCATCCTCAAGTGCCCGTCCTCAACTGTCGCCACGCCTTTTTTCGTTCATTTTCTATGAAAAATCGAATAAAATTTTTTTCATAGGTTCATCTCAATCTGATTTAATTTCAAGCTCCCAACCTTTAATAAGCTCCCAACCATTAATAAGCTCCCAACCTTTAATAATAACATCTCAAGCTACTACACTTATATCAAATGTATCTAATACGGTTACTTCCACTTCAATTACAACTACTGTCACTATATCAGGTTCGTTTATTTTTAACTTTTAAAGGGGTGTGCATTTCGAGGCCCATTCTCGAAAAAAATTTTCATGACCCCTCTAGGGGTCATATTTCAAGGGGTAAAATTTGACGAGAAATCGGTTGCGCACATCGCCGAAGCATGAAAATGTCATCTTCAACCTGTTTTTGCGAAAAAATTTATAGTCCGTTTCACAAGAACATCAGAAAAATTTCCCGGCAAAGTGGTTAGGGCGTCGGTCCATGGATCTGAAGGTCGCGGGTTCGATCCCGCCAGGGGCAAAAACTTTTCCTTTGATCGAAACTTGCTGAAAATTTTTGCTCTACCGTTTTTGATGCGGGAAATCCATTTTTGATGGAATTTGGACCTGTTTTTTTGATGAGAAACCGAGATCTAGAATCCGGGAGTGTTAAAAAACGCATTTTTTCGCAGCAACAGGTTGAAGATTGCATCTTCATTCTTCTGCGATGCACGCAATTGAGTTCCCATCAAATTTTACCCCCTAGAGGGGTCTTTTTCAAAAAAATTTTTTCGAGAATGGGCCTCGAAATGCACGCCTCCTTTAAAATAAATTTTTTCCATGGTCGGCTAAAGAGTATTTAAAAAATTTAGAATGTGGAAGCTGTACTCTTTCACAGCTCAATTTGATAGATGGAGATCCATCCCAAGGTTTCATCCCACCAAAAAATGGAACACTTTCTTATTTAAATGGTTGCGCTACTATTCCAATTATTTGTTCAAAAGCTGACCATTCGATATGGATGGAGGTATCAATAGGGTTATTTTGCCATGCACTAAATATTTTTTTAAAGTTTAATCCCGATTGGAGCAATAGCTCGAATATACCAGGAAACGATTCTGTTATTGTTTCTTTAGGATGCAATACTCATAAACAATGGACATTTAGCTTAGAAGGTGTAACAATAGTTGTAACTGGAATAGATTGTTTAGCAGCTCCTCTTCCAATAACAACTACTCCAGCTATAACAACAACTACTCCAGCTATAACAACACCTACTACTACAGTAAAAAGTTTGTTTTTTTTTAATTTTAAAAGAATGAAAATAACCAACGGTGGGCGAAGAGTTCTAAAATTTGATTTTTTTGTAAACTTAATTTATGGAATGTCAAAAGTATATACATAGAAATAAAAATTTGCAATAGAATTAAACTTTTTAATCTTTAGCTTGCGATTCTTGTTTTCTTGCTCAACTAAACCTAACTAACACTGATCATGGAGGCTTTGCACCCACTTCTGGCAATATTACAACTGATATAAATGGATGTGCTAACATTCCAATCATATGTTCTGCTCCTGGAAAAACTGTGTATATGTTTGTATGCCATACTCTTTATTTTTTTTTAAATTAATGATGTTTAGAGCAATAGAACACAACTAGGTAGTGCTAGTGGAGCTCCTAATGTATTGAATGTCATATTAGCCTGTAATAATAACAGAGAATGGACATATCTTACTAATACTGTCATAACATTGATTTATTGTTTAGCTACATAAAGAAAAATTTTGTGATTTGTAAATAGATAAATTTTGTAATTAATTTAAATTCATGCAATAAATGGAAAAAATTGGGCACTATAACTTTCGCCACGTAACTTTTGCCACGTTCGTGTCAATATATTAGGTTGTTCCATAAGTTTTTGCGGATTTTTTACACGACTTAAGTGTAAAATCCATATATCTCGGCCATTTTAAAAGATTTTCAAATACGGTCTTTTTTTTATTTATTAGGTATGGTTTTCTACTAAATATTTGTATTTTATTACATTTTTATCCGATATACTTCCGTAGAGATATGGCTATTTTATTGAATTTATGGTAGTTGATTGAGTTCATCCTTGATTTCGGGTTGCGCTTTGCCCCCTTCTTTCTTCACCCAGCTTTTCCAACGTCGGAAATTTGCGTATAAATACCATTTTTCATCGACCGTGATAATTAACGATAGAAATGATCGGTGTTGACGCCTTGCTTCCCTGTACCTTTAGAGTAAACCGGCGCATATAGCGGCATGAAGATTTTTGTTGCTTTGGGTCAAATCATGGGGTAACCAAACAGTCCACTTTTGGACATATCCGAGCTTTTCCAGGTGGCGAGAAACGGTGGCAATGCCGCAACTGAGTTGTTCTGCAAGTTCCCGCACCGTTTGACGGGCGTCGTCCTCGAGAGAGCCCTGAGTTGGCCTTCATCCGTCTCCACAGGCCTCCCAGAGCGGGGTGCGTCGCCCAGGTCAAAATTGAGGTTCCGAAATTTGTTAAACCAGGTTTAGGCGCTTCTTTCGCTCACAAAACCATCGCCGTAAATGACATTGAGGAGCAAGTTCACTTTTGTGTCACATTTTTCATTAAAAAAATAAGATTTTTAAAATTATCCAAAATATCAAAAATAATAATTTTCGAACTCATAAAAGTCAAAAATGATATAAATAATAAATTAAATATGCAAAACATGTTTTACCGCGAGTGTCTCGCAACAAGATACGATGAACGAGCTTCAAGATTTCCGATTAGATGACCTGTACGAGAAGATGCAGCTCGAGGATGACGAATTCCAGGATTGGTTGGTTTCTCTAGGCTTAATCTTATCCCAACGGCCCTCTTTAGGGCCACATTTATAACAGGAATAACGTGCTTATTTATAGAACTCATCTTTTTGACTTTTATGAGTTCGAAAATTATTATTTTTGATATTTTGGATAATTTTAAAAATCTTATTTTTTAATGAAAAATGTGACACAAAAGTGAACTTGCTCCGACATTGATGTTTATTGAGGCTTGTCGAGCATTTACCTCGTGGTTATACTCGTACAAAAGTATGTGTATTGAAGCGAAAAGTCGCAAAAATGCGATTTTTGTCTAAAAAAGACCCCTTTTGAGGTAAAAATGTGCGGGGAATCCGAATTTGACATTTATAAACTTTCTCGGATTCAAGAAAAGCTGTATATCAATGCGAAAATTCGAGAAAATAACATATTTTGGTCTAAAAACAACGCTTTCAATTTTTGATGATTTTTTTAAACTTACCGGTAAGTTACGTTCAGGACCTAACTTACCGGTAAGGTACGTTCCGTCCTAGTGCCGAAAGCTCTTACCGTTTCGTGTCAGCCAAAAACTGCGGACCATAAATCTATAAAATTACATAGACATCAAGTTCGGTATAAGGCGCTCTTATCTTAAATAAAAGCATTCATAAAGTACACAAACATTAAAATACATAGAAAACATTTTTTTGACATTTATCCCAAATAACACTAACTCGAACAGTTCCATTCGATCTACATTATTGACTCGTTTTTCGGCAAAAACAAATTGAGTTAATACCTATTTTATGAGTCATAAAATTTTTATTGAAGATTTCTTCTCTGTATGCAATAAATCTATAAATCTCTTTATAATGTCTGTAACTATTTACGAATTTTCTATTTTTGTAATTTTTATAATTTTAGATTTAAACATGGACAGCACTTTCCCAACAATTACAACTATTCTTACTACATTATCACCTACCATATTAGCACAATTTCAAGTAGTTATAAAAATTTCTTAAAATCTCCATCTGGAAATTTTAGCATACCTATTTATGGGCAGTTATTGTTGGATTTATCTTAGCATTTTTTGTAGGCTTTGGAATGGGTGC
>JAQGBS010003167.1:0-11932 GCA_034698545.1 Acrobeloides obliquus
TGATTCATGGTTTTCGTTTCAATAACCCAAAACATTGTTCAAATTCAATAATTTTGGTGTCGTTTTATTCGTCTCGGCGTGATATAAAAAATGCTGTGTTTATATTTTCCCAAATGTTCAAGGATTTTGAATTTTATAATGTTTTAGTAAATCGTTTCAATAAACAATTTGATAACAAGCTCTTCGTTTCAATTTTCAAACTCGTTTGAAAATTGTTTGTTTCGCTCATAACTTGTTACGGTTAGATTTTCAAGTAGTGCCGTAAAAGCAAAAAATGCAAAATTTTGTGCCCTATCACATGGTATCAAAAACACAAAAGTAGACTGGTCCTTGAAACGACACTGAAACAGGAATTGAAGAAAAAAAACCTATTTAGCATGACGAAAATTACAATATCAGTCGTTTGGATAATTTCTGCTTTGCTAGCATTTCCGCCACTTGTCTACGAACATTTGGATTCAACGTTGGATTCAACGTCGCTAGAAAAGTCGAATGCAAGTCGGCCAACTACGTGTAGTCCGGCTACCAGCAACGACGTGTACATTCTATTTTCTGCCTTTGTTTCATTTATTCTACCAGCGGTCTTGATGGTCTTCTTGAACATTCGCATCTTTCAAACAGTGGCCGAGTCGAGGCGGTTGCCGGTTTTACCCGGAAAGGCTGTTTCTTCGGAAGATATGTCTACCTTGTTGAGGATCCATCGAGGCGATGCCAAAAACACTGCCACTGTCACTCGAGTAAGTTTTGAGAAAAAGAATTGTTGCATTTTTTGCTTTTACTCAAAAATGTAATGTTCAGCCTTAGAAATAACACCCTGTACAAGTAAATTTTTTAGTGTGATTATCCCAAAAATGGACGTCGAGGCACCGCCGTGCCCCAAAGCTTAGCTTCAAATAAACTGACTCAATTCCAACGAAGTTATAGCATCGTGAATGAAAAAAGTATACGAGCCAAACAATCATTCATTTCAACAAGAAAACAAACAGTAGACACCGTGATAAGTTTGGATCGATTTGAAACAGATAGTGTTGATTCACCAACTAAAATACCAGTGGAAGAGTGTCGCCAAAAGCTCAAAAATGGCCATATTGGTGAGTTTTCGTATTGTGTATTGAAACGAAAAGTTGCGAAAATGTGATTTTTGCCTAAAAACGACATATATAAGAAAAATGCGTTGTTTTTAGTCTTCCTTGAATCAGGAAAGCTTTTTTTCGCTTCGAAAATATCAAATTCGGATTCCCCGCATATTTTTACCCCTAGAGGGATCATTTCCAGAAAAATTTTTTATTTGGGTGACCCCCGCCTATTGTGTTAGTAACACCTTAAATTTTAGATTCCCGCCAAAAATCTATCACTGAGCCAGAAACCACGCCAATTCAAGGTGATATAAAAGCCATGCTAGTCCAAGCGCCTTTAAAGCGCACAAATAGTGCAATTAGAAAAACCGTCGATGCTTCAATTTGGTATCCGGCGATTGTGACAACATTGCTTGCTGGGAAGAAGACAAAAAAGAATGCGTAAGCCTTGATAACGTATAGTCCAATAACGTATAAATTTCTCTTTTAGTGAACGCCTCCTATTATTTCCATTGCTACAGGCTAGCAGGAATAATATAAGAACCGAGCTAAGGGTGGCACGAACTATTGGTGTGGTGGTTGGATGTTTCACAATCTGTTGGCTACCCTTCACCATTATTTATATATTACAGGTATAGAAAGTTTGGAGCTAATATACAACGTTTTCCTGAATCAGGGACGCATTTTTTCGCTTCGAAAATGTCAAATTCGGATTCCCCGCATGTTATTACCCCCAGAGGGGTCATTTCCAGAAACAATTTTTGGAAAAATTTTCACGTGGGTGGCCTCCCCCCTATTGTGTTACATTAAAAATAGCAAATATTTTAGGCTTTTAAAACCTGCCCTGTTGGTGAATGTGTCCCGAATTGGCTGTTCACATTTGTCTTTTGGCTTGGCTATGCAAATTCCGCAGTGAACCCACTTTTATACGCAGCATTTTCACGAGATTTTCGATCAGCTTTCAGAAAGGTCTTAGTCGACAGAAGTGCCAGTTTTCATTAAACAAAATTCAACTCATTGTAATATAAAAAAATTGCCTCTGCGAGGGCAGATTGCTTTTCTGTGTTTATTTCTATTGTATATGTTACCGTTTTATCTGAAAACCGACGCCTAAGCGCATGAAAATTGGCGCATAAGCCCAAGAAACCCATTTGCCTAGGCGCCTAGGTCTTAGCCTAAGCCTAAGCCTTAGTCTAAGACTTAGTCTAAAGCTTAGCCTAAGCGCATAAAATCGATACCTAAGCTTAGGCATCGATTTCAAGCGCTTAGGCCTAGGTCTAAGGCTTAGGCGACTAGGCAGGTGGATTTCTTGAGTTAGGCATCCTTTTCATGCTCTTAGGCATCGTTTTTATGCGCTTAGGCGTCGTTTTTCATACGCTTAGGCAGGTGGGTTTTTATGGGCGTAGGTATCATTGTCATGCACTTAGGCGTAGATTTTCAGAGAAAACAGTAACATATATTTCTCTCACATGTTTATTACGGGCTATTATAATGATCTAACTTCTGAGAATTGGAATTTCTGTGTCTTGAGACTGAACTTGTTCCCTCAAGAAAGTATAAAGGTTGTATCCTTTTTTCTAGTATGCTTCTAAATCATCATTGCCTATTATATAGTTGGTCTTGTTCTCAGAAACATTAAATTTGCTTTAATAAGATTCAATTTTGTCTGTATATAAGTGCCATTTCTAGTGCATTTCAATCGCTCATTACCTCGGCTCAAAGGTTGTGCAATTTTATGAATAAAATTTTCAATGTGAATAAATTTTATCATGACTTTAATTGAAAGAACATCAGTAAAAATGATATCAAATAAAAAGGAAAATCGAACAAAAGCAAAGAAGTTCCTATGACTAAACAAGCGTTAAAAATACAGGGTGGCACAATAAAAGTTCCACTTTACCATTTTTTCATGAATTTTGGATACACTGCCCCTGATTCAGAGTCAGTGTATTGAAGCGAAAATAAAACTTTTTAGTTTTTTATATGAAAATACTCGTTTCTGGAGTAATTCTGTGCGGGGAATCGATTGCGCGCATTCTCGAAGCTTAAAGATGCTTTCCTGGGTCAGTATATTGAAGTGGAAATTCAGGGTCAGTATATTGAAGCGAAAATAAAAATGTTTAGTTTTTATGTTAAAATACTCGTTTCTGGGGTTTTTCGATACGGGAATCGATTGCGCGTATTCCCAAAGCTTCAAAATACTTCCCTGATGCGTGCAATCGATTCTCCGCATCGAAACCCCCAGAAATGAGTATTTCCATATAAAAAACTAAAAAATTTCATTTTCGCTTCAATACACTGATTCTGAATCAGAGATAGGGAAGCACTTTCAAGCTTCGGGAATGCGCGCAATCGATTTCTATTACCCCTAATAGGATCATTTTTAGGAAAATAATTTTTGGATCCAAAATTCATGAAAAAATGGTAAAGTGGAACTTTTTTTGTACCACCTTGTATAATACAACAAAGAGCTTTTGACAGAGTTTTCTCATTTCTGAAAACAAATGCTTATATATCTAACAATAAAGGATAAAACACTTTTTTTACGTTGAAAAATTCATCAACTACGCCATCAAAATTTTTGTGGATTATGATAAAAGAAAATAATAGTTGAAATTTTACCATACCATCATCACCAACATTTTTTACTCGTCGCTTTTAAAGGAAAAGTCGTTTTTGACGCGATTTTTTCACATTCGGGTTTCTTTAGACGCCGAGCAAGATGTGTGCAAAAATTTTTAGCCCAGACATGTTTTCGCTGTAATCTTTGTGAAAAAATAGCCAGGGAATTTTATGCTGAACAACTTTGCTAATTGAAGTTGCGTAAAAAATTATTTTCTCCGATCAAAAATGCCAAATAGGTTTAAACTTTTGAATTTTTATATATTGAAACGAAAACCCTGCATGAATTTAAACTGATTTTGCATTTTTGATCGGAGAAAATAATTTTTTACGCAAACTTCAATTAGCAAAGTTGTTCAGCATAACATTCTCTGTCGATTCATGCTATTTTTTACGGTTTTAAAGTAAAAAATTTTTATATTATATGTCATTTTTTGGGGACGATCACCAATGATGAAGAAAAATCTAGTCGAATATCTAACTGCTATTTTTTAATAGATATTGTGCACACGTCTAATCGAGCACCCAGATCATCGCCGAGACTTTTTGAATACTGACAAAAATTGACTAATCATGACTCATCGCAACAATAGGAGGTTCTAAAAACTTATAAATACAAACAAAGTTTTATTTTCGATCGACTGTTTTTCCAAGATGGACGCCGAATCTTGCCCATCATATGAATCGGTGATTAAATCAAACACTATTAGTTCACCAGGATATGCCTATAACCAAACACCAAGAGAGCAAGCTCAACAACCCGTATATTCTATAACATCTATTAATTATGGAATGATGCCTCCGCCAGGAATGGTCGCGATAACGAACGGTAGGAGATTTCTATGGAGAAAAATTATCCCCCTATTTTTAGGAAGAACAGGCGATACTCATTATATGCCGACAGAAGAATATAAAAAAGAACAATGGCGAGCGTTCGGATTTTTTATTGCTGTTATGCTTATTTCTTTTGTAATGTTCATTCTTTTTGTTACTACTTGCTGAAGTATAAATTTATACGTACTAATAACAATTCAAGTTGGTTAGGTCTATAATGTTTTTGGCAAAAAATTTGTTTGGGCACTTTGTAAATTGTTCAATATAAAACAGGTAAAACTAAAACGGTCTGCCAGACTTTTCGAAATTTCGAATTTTTCTTGCAAGCTTTTTCTCGTCGAAAAATCTAGTCGATTTATGTCAAAAAGTAAAAAAATGAGTTGAAAATAAATTATGCTATAATTTCGTCCCACCCTGTAGATACAGTCAAACTTTGATACCAGTGCACCTCATGTTCAAGGTTTCAATTTCACGAAGGAATGCTTAAGCCAAACCCAACGATCAAAGCAAACTCCTCCAGAAAGTTGGCCAAGAAACTGGGAGTTTCCCAAATGTCTGCCCTGCAAATTCTTTATGAAGATCTTGATCTGAAACCATTCAAGTTCAAGAAGCGCCAAAAGTTGACGCCCGAAGCGAAGAAGGAGCGCTTGAACCGCGCGCGAGTACTTTCGCGTCGCTTTTCCCGATCGACTGATCATTAAAATGAACATTTTCGGAGGGGGCGGTTTTTTCTGATTCACCCTGTACTACATTTTTAACGTGGTCCGGAAAAAATTTGTGACCATCAAGTAACGTCCCTTTCCTTGTGAGATCAAAATCCAAAATTATGCATAAAAATTTTTGGATCTGCACTTAAATACGAAATTTTTGTTTTCTCTTTATTATTTCGTCGCGGACTTCTCTGTTAATAGTCATCATAAAAAATGATGTAGTAATGATTTAGCTGTGATCAATGCTGTTTACTTCATTTTTGAACGAAACATGACGTGTACTTTTAATATGTCTGAATAAATTTATCAAAAATAATCACCATGACTAATTTTTCATTAGTCATATTGATCTCTCGATATGACTAATTTTTCATCATAATTTTTGTTATAGACAAGAATTTGACAATCCCTCATCTTCATAGTCGAGAATTTTTGAATACTGGCAAAATATGACTAATCAATATGACAATATATGTCAAAATACATGACAATACAAGGTGATTCACATAAACCCGTACGCTCGAATCAGCATTTTCCAACTTTGGGTGTTGTAAACATAAAATTTTATGACTTTGATCACGTCTGATCCCTTAAAGATCGGGCTCGTTTCACTAGTATAAAAACCCCCCTGTTTTTTTATACTCAATTCAATTGTACCTTAAACTAAAAGTTAATAAAGTGTTTGATACCCAATCCCTCCACACTACATTCCTGATTCAATCAGAACAATTTTATAACGGAAAAAAATCTTTGACGAAAAAAACTTCTATACAATAACACTAACATTAAAACTAACGCTCACACTAACACAATACTAACACGAACATTAACACATAGTTGCTGAAGCACTTCCTATAGCTCTGGTTGAACTAGTGGATAAAGGCATGAAAAATTTTTTCGTTTTTTTCGATTTTTTCGAATTTTTCGAATGCAGGCTAACTAGATCGATAAAATTTCGTAAAAAATAAGGTGCGATTATACTTTGGATTTTGACATGATCTTAGAATGGAGGGATTTTATATTTTTATAGGATTTTCTTGGACTCCGGGCTCTTGATCTACGGAATTTCAAATCAAAGTACACTTATTCGTTAATTATGCTAAAACAGAAGGCAAACATGGAATTCCGGCTTCATTGTGACCCAAATTTAATTAAAAAAGCAATCAAAGTCCACAAATAATGGCTTTCAAAATCTCTCTTTATTTTTAATATTTCCTTGTTTAAAGAATATTCGGAGAAAGTTTTGAAGTACCGGGCATTTATCATGAAAAAAAAATCAAAAAATTTTTTTACACTTCATGCAATTTCGAACTTTTCACGCTTTTTCCTCACATATTTGCAACATTTAAGCGCTTTTAAAATGGAAGAACTTCAAAATTTCAAACCTAAAGACTTATTGTCGATGAAATACTCCCGAGTTTCTTGAAAGAGTTCAACTGGCGCGAACGTTTTGGCGAGCGAACCATAGTGTTTTACAACTTTTGGAACCAAGTCGCAGCTCTTTATCCGTGCCAGCGTTAAGCCATTAAGCGCTTTCTTATCCCAACGGTCACATTTGAAACAAGAATCACATGCTTATTCAATGTCTATCAAAAAATAGTCGCAAAAAATTTCTTGATTTTTTTTTCATGATAAATGCCCGGTACTTCTTTCTTCGAATATTCTACTAGCGTTTAAAAATGAGCATTCTATATTTTTTAAATTTAATTCTTATATTTTCATTCACTCCTGCTACTTTATCTTCCTTAACGAATAACACTGCCGAGCTAAAATACCAATGGCAAACTGGTTTTTATATCGGCATGCCGGTAGATCACTTTTTTGGATTGACTCAAGACATTTTTAATATAAAATTTTTGTACAACTTGAATTATTATCAGACGGGTGGACCAATTTTTTTCTATCTGGGAAATGAAGGCGCTGTGGAGAAGTTTGCTCAAAACACTGTACAGTTTTTGGGAGCAGGGTGCGAAAGCAGGCCCTTTAGCCCTCGGTTGCCCCATGAGGCCCAATGGATCGACGAGGAGAGGGTCAGCGAAAACAGAACAGGGACCTGTCTCTGAACTAACCCTCTCCGTAGCCAAGTCAAGGCCTGGGGCTTTCTAGGTTAAAAACCAGGAACGTTAGTTACCTTCCAGAGCCATGACCTCTATTTTATTGGCTAGCTCTAGGCCCATTCTTTTCTTGGACGAGAATGATTTTTTGACATAAATTTAGGGCATTATGTGGTATTTGGCCAAGACTTTCAATGCTGCAGTAGTTTTCGCCGAACATCGATATTATGGGGAATCTTTGCCCTATGGAAAATTGACCTTTGTCGTATGTTGTTTATGCTCCCAACTAAAGTTGATGCTAATTTAGGATGTTAAATACCTCCAATTCTTGAGTGTTCCCCAAGTTTTGGCCGATTGTGCTACGTTTATCCCGTGGTTTAAAGAAAATGTTGTCAAATGTAATCCACACGTCCCGGTGATAGCTTTTGGGGGATCTTATGGAGGAATGTTAGCGGCTTGGTTTCGCATCGCCTATCCCAATGTTACTGCCGGGTTGGACAATTTATGAAGCCCTTTGTGTCAACGATTTTTTAGCGCTTGGGCTGCGTCTGCCCCTCTATTGCTTTTTCGTGGCTCAGATGTCCCAATAGATTTAGTGGCCCAAATTGCTACACAGACGTTTTTGTCATCCGGCTGTAACTTCAATGCGGTCGTCAATGGTTTTCAAGCTATCTTAAACCTTTCACAAACCGGTATGTTTTAACTTGGTTCACACAGAAATGGATTTTAGACCAGGCTCTGAAAATGGGGCTGCGGGGGCCAAGCTTTTCTCTAAGAGATTAAAAGCTAGAAGCCTAATTTCTTTTCTAAAATGTTGATGGGACCTAAGCCCACCCCATGGCTTCATTTGAAAATTTTTTTTCTGGAGACCCAAAAATTGGCACTTTTTCAAAAAATGCATGATTTTTGGACTCCAAACGATTCTAGAAAAAATTTTTCAAATGAAGCCCTGGGGCCTTGATGTAGATTTATTAGATTGAGGTCCCATCAACATTTTAGAAAAGAAATTAGGCTTCTAGCTTTTAGCCCTTTAGAGAAAAGCTCGGCCCCGCGGCCTCATTTTCAGAGCCTGTTTTAGACAACGGTCGAAACATTCTATATCAAATTTTCGGAATATCTGATTATCTAAGCATTCGGACTTCTATTGAGCAAGCATTTCTTTGGCTCGCTAGCATAGATTACCCTTATCCTACAAATTTTTTAAAGCAATTACCCGCATGGCCAGTTGAAGTTGGTTTGATTTCGAAAGTAAATTTATGAAATTTTTGAATTTAGATAGCCTGCAAGAGTCTCTCTACCGACTCAAGTACACCTGAACAAAGAGCTAGAGCGATGTATGAGGCGTCAAGCGTCTGGAATGGAAATAAAGAACAGAATAATTTTCAAAATGACGAGAATATGCTAGTCAATATGTATTCATGGAAGTGGCAGGTAACAAAACTGAGGACATGAAGATTAGAGAAAGAGAGAAAAAAACGAAAAATTGAATAGAAATTGAAAAAAATCGAAAAAAATGAAAAAATTCGAAAAAAATCGATATTGAACCGAAAAAAGCAAAAAAAGTTTGAGACGATCCCTGGAGCACCGAAGGCGCTCGGTCTCCCGGTTCTGGTTCTAAATCCAAGTTAAAATTAAGAGTTCAACTCCAAAAAATATTTACGACGTAATTTTGTCCGGGCCGAACCATGTTCGATCGGAATTCCAAATGTCAGACTTGGATCCAAATTTGTGGTAAATAGTCAACTGTATTCCAATTAACTGCATTCTGTTTTAATATACTTAAAAAATACAGTTGATAGGTGTTCAAATTTTTTTAAGCACCATTTATATTTCTGTCGCGACAATGCATTTTTGTGTCGTACAATGCGTCGTACGACACAAAATGCACTGTCGCATCGCAATGAAAGTATAAATGGTGTCTTACGATTTCGTCGCAAGCCTGACAGAGTCTGGCTCTGAGAAAATTAAACCGGCGAACAACTTTTATAGTTGGAACTTTAATTTTGCTCTGATTTTGCGTTTAGAACAATTTCGTACCGAAAAATTTCAGACTTGTACAGAAATCGTTCTAGAATATTGTTATTCTGGTCCACCTAAAGACTTCTTTTGGCCTACTTGTACCGCCAATGATGTTTTGCAGAAACATATTAATTCTTGCCAAATGTTGGCTGACATCGGATGGAACTCGTCTATGGTTAAGGAAGATTTTATAAAGGACACCTATGGTTTTTCTTTTGCTAATGCCACTAATTTGATTTTTACGTAAGTTTCTTGTTGCGATAAGACATGAACATTTAGTGATGGCACTCTAGATCCATGGTATGGTGGTTCGATAACGCAAGCCGGGCTAAATCTCAGCAAGGCTAACGCACGTGGAGTCTATGTTTTCGACTTGGTCGGAAGCGCGCATCATTTGGAGCTACGCAATCCGAATACGTGTGATCCACCAAATGTTGTCAATGCTAGAGACCAAGTATTTAGAGTCATTGAACAAAGAAAATTCGAGTTTAGATAGCCAAAATTATCAAATGTTGGTCATATCAAAAAGATCCTTCTTGTACAGGACTTTCGTTCCAACAAAGTCCACTGCCATCTTTTCAGAAAGTTAACACAGACTGTCGCTATATTATCAATGGATGTCCTATGAATAACATGTTTAAGTTTATGGCGTTATTATTATTATCTGTATTCAATCTTTACAATTCATCGGCATTATAACCATATGCTGACGTTTGTTTATTTATTCCGAATAAAGAGCAGTATTTTTTCTACGCTTGTTGTAAATAATTCTGATAAGAAAAATGTTTGCGTGGATCTTTTCACCTTTGAGGGAGATGAGCCTCTAATTCGAAAAAGTTGAAAAAATATAAAAAATAGAAAAAAAATCGGAAAAAATAAAATAATTGAAAAGAATTAGTAGAAATGATATGAAATACAAAGGAAAATTGAACAAAAGCAAAGTTCCTATGACTAAACAAGCTTTAAAAATACAGGGTGGCACAAGTTCTACTTTACCATTTTTTCATGATTTTTTAATAAAGCTCAACAACCCTTATATCCGGAGACTCAAGTAACCCATTTCATATGTTTAGACTCAATTTTGGTGTGAAAAGAGCTTTTTCCACATACAGTCGCAGAACGCTTATTTCTGTGAATTACAAACTAATTTTAACACCAAACATCATCATTTGTCGAGAAGAATGCATATCCAGTTACAGACATCCATGTTCTGTAACTGTCAAAAATTTGTTCTGTAATTGACAGCCCTGTATCACACCATGTGATAACTTTATCCTCCTATGTGATAACGTTATCCCCCTATAATGTTATTATATGTGGTAAAGTTATCACAAAAATCGTTATCACTGTTATCACATGTGATATCGTTATCACACAAATCGTTATCACTGTTATCAAAATGCGTTATCTTATCACTTATCACACCTTTTTATCATTATCACTTTGGGCATCCCTAATTCAAATTGAAATCGAAACTCAAATCGAAACGTTTCGATTTTCGAAATCGAAACCTGACCAAAAAATCAAAATGAATATCGATTTTTAAGAACACTGCTTACAATTCATTTTTTATTTTTAACATAGAACTACTATTACAATAACAAATTTTACTATAGAATGAATTAGGAATTATCATTATCATGATTACCAACTTTTTGAGAATTTCTTTCTCGTCTATTCCTTTTTACTCGACCAACAATAACCATAGTCGTATATAGCAAAATTTGGCAGATTGACATTAAAGAAATTCCTATACATACTCCGGTTGTACCTAAAAAATAATACCAACATCATATTAACTTTTAACACAAATCACGATCATTCTTTAGATTTAGTCAGCCAGTCGGGAAGAGGGATTAGACAGCCGGTTGGAAATAGGTGATCAAATTCGAAAAATTTCCTCATCGGCAAAAATTATAAGGGCCTCACGGCTGACCAAACTGTGCAAAAAGTTGCGACAAGTGTTACTGAAACAAAAACCATCAAAAATGTCAAAAAGTAGCTCTTAGAAAAACTCGATTATCTCATCAAAGGTTAAGCAGAATCGAAAAAATTTAAAAAAAAATGTTCTACAGCTTCTGCTCCACATATCTAAACAGGAATTTTTTTGCCTGAACTGGATTTTATATGTTAAAAATGTCTTGGAATTTTTCTTTATACTAAAACTTTCAAATGTTCTAACTTTTGATAGCATAAGTCATTTTTCGAGATCTTGGGCTCAAAATGCTGGTAAGAATTGGCCAAATAAAAGACCAGAACGATTTTTTCTTTTTTAGGCAAAAAATCTACTTTTTAGTATGAAAAACGAAAAAAATCGACCTTTTTTAGCAGTTTTTATAATTAAAAGCCGTTTATTTAAACGGAAAACAAAAAAATCGTTCTGGTCTTTTATTTTCATTGTTCTTGTGCGTTTTTTAAGCCTAAGATCTCGACAAATGGATTGTTAGAAAAAAAAGTAGATAGATTTTTAAAACGGTAAATGTCGTATTTTAAACTAGCTTTATTTATTTTAAAAACTTTTATAAAATAGCCTGCTAGGTTCATTGGTTTTGCTCTCGCTTCCTATGCAGAAGGCTCAGGTTCGACTCCCATCTGAAGCAATTTATTTTTGCGTGAT
>JAQGBS010003168.1:0-11931 GCA_034698545.1 Acrobeloides obliquus
AATGTCATAGCTTCACTCATAAGATGGTTTCTCACGCGAACGATAACTTCCGCTCCATATGGTACGACCATAACTTCGCCGGGACTAAAATTCGAATATTTTATATGATTTAAAGGAGAAGTGTGTGTCTTCCTTGACCCTGATTCAGGAACAAATTGGATTTTTGAAGCGAAAATTGTTATTTTTCGCTCCAAAATCACAATTTTTCCCTGAATCAGGGTCAAGGAAGCATTTTCAAGCTTTGGAGATGCGCGCAATCAATTTTTTGCATAAAATTACCCTTAGAAAAGTCATTTTTGCAAAAATTCAAAAAAATTTTTTCGAAAGTGCTTACCTTCCCCTCCCCCCCCCCGCCCGATTAACGAGCGTTCACTGTATTTTATATGATTCTATCAAGATTGCTTTACCTGTTTCCATTGATGGTGGTTATACGACGATGAAGGCCGTGATATTGAAGGACATCTTCGAGAACCTCGTTGATGCTTGCTTCGGGATCAGACAATCTAGCGATTACATGGGTTGTATTGCATAGATGTGGGTCGTTTTGATCTTTGTCTCGTTGGAGAAAAGCTCTCTAAAAAAGTTATATGTTTAACAATCATAGATTATGAAACTACCGTATCCGGATCGTAGTCTAAAATTTCTTTCTTTTTATGAGCAACACTTCTCATCATGGTCATATGCGGCTCCAATAACAAATCAAACTCATATATTCCATCCTAATTTTTTCAAAATTTACTCTATTCATACATGAAAAAGGGGAATGATTTTGGAAAATTTGCGTGGGAGGGGATATGTTTTGGGGTTCACTCAGTGCCGTAATTTTGGTCAAATTTTGGGAGGGGGGAAGTTATGGTTAGGGGTTGGACTTTATTCTGTAAAATTTTCATTTTTCTTCTCCGAAAGTTAAAAATTTTCAGATTTGGGGATTTCTAGGCACCCCCCATAATTACGTTGAACCCAAAGAGGAAGGAATCTTGCGTGGGGTGACTTCATTTTTGAACTTGTCTGTGTTTGTGAGGGGGGAGGGGGCAATCGACCACTCTTTTGTTGTATGCTTATACTTATTTTCAAACTAACTTTATTTGGTGTGGCTATTTTAATCGGCTCTTCATATTTCCTCCAAACTTGAAAAGAGGATATACATGTTAAACTTATAGAAAATGCAAATAATAATAAGTTAAATCTTTCAAATAGGTGCATCTTGGCTAATCTTAAGAATATCTAAATATCAAACTAAAAAGTTTCTTACAAATTTCCTCTGTCTACCGGTTTGATCCGATCAAAAAACTTAGTAAGAGTGATAGAACAATTAATCCGACCTTTCCCTTTGACCCTCAAGAAACAGCACTCCCAGACTCTATGATTTATGGCCAAAGTTTGTTTCAAGAGGAACACATGCTCGTATAAAAATGGTGTGATGGTTTGGTCTGGGTATTTAGAAAGAGGTTGAAATCATATTGCATTAAACGTGTAATGTGAGTCTGCCTGTGTGTCTGTTCAAACGATCTCTGGAATGTTAGATTTAAGAGGCGATGTCTCGAAATATAGCCAGCTTGGAAGTTGAAATCAAAAATCTAAGAGGGGACTCCATGGATCATTTTTGGGTCGGAAAATGATTTTTCTGTTTAGTGTCCTAAAAGTTTAGGCATTGCTGATTACGAAAAACATAAAACTCCGGCGTGAAAATTTCATTTTTATTGGTTTTGTGTCTAAAGCGAAGCGAGCTGACAAGTGAGTCAGCTCCGTACAAAATTAAACTAGCAAAACATAGAATATAATAGCCAAAATATTCAGTTTACTATGCCAAACTTGTGTAATTTCTAAACATCATTTTTCTCAAAGACTATTTCCGATTTTTAATTTCCTTTTTCGAATTTACGGTTTCCGACGAGGAGGCACCCGTTAGACGGCTCGTATATTTTTAACGAGAAGCATCGCTCGGGAGTGCCGCTCGGAGTCACAACCCCCCCCCCCGAGAGTAGAGTGCTCGGCTCCCGATACTAGTTAGTTAGAAAGGTATGCTAAAAATAAATGGTAGTGAAAAAAGGTGATCTAGGCATACAAACGTAGATTTTGAATCTAATAAATATGGCAAAATAATTCAGTCAATTTGGGAAAGTTTTAGGAGCTAGCTTTCTGAGTCTCTTCTTTTCCATCCATTATGGGTATATCTCCCCCTTATCTCATCATTACTCCTATTTGGGGGGGGGGAGGGTCAAAAATTCAAATTCCAAAAATGTCTCTATTCAACTAACTTTCTGTGATTGGCAAAAATTTGGCTAACTTTGTGTATCATTCGACTAAAGTTAGTCAAATGGCAAAAAAGAAGGGAGAGGTTGGAAAAACTATGGTTATGGAAAAAATTATAAATAAAAAAGTGACTATAAGAAGGCCAATCCAAAGTTGGGTTAAGGTTCTACAATTTTTGGCTGTTCTGGTTCCGCTTAGGTTTTTTCCGGTTCCGTTCCGATTCGTGGATCCAGCCCTAATGCCAATGAATATCTTGAAGCACATATTCCGTAGGCCCATAGTCTCAAAATTTAGCCCTTTTTTATCTCTTTTTATTTATTTATTGGATCTTTAATCAATGATCCTTAAAATTGATAAATTTTTATAAAGATCTTTTTTCATCTACATACTAAATTAAACAAATCTTAATCTTGATGAACATTCTTTGCTCTTTGGCCAGCAATCTTTTTTATATTCGAACAGTTGCATAAAGCCATGTGCAAACCTTGGAGTTGTCTGATTTATGTTCAACAAATGTGCAATTTTTTATGTCTAGCTGCCTAAACGCCAAAGATTTTTTTAAACTCCATCTTATCAAATGATAACGTGATTAAAAATATTTTTAACAATAAAAAGGTTATGTATGTTATGAAAATTTGCCCACATCTTTTCTAAAAGAACAAAGAATTAATCTTCTGGCCATATTTCCGATAGCGTGGGAAGGGAAAATATCTTTTTATCGGCTAGAAAAAATTGGTTTTAATGATTAATATTAAAAGTCAATATTTGAGTAGGAGGCAACAGCTTTTGTCCAGCTTCATGTAAAAGTTCTAAAGTTCATTTCTTGGTTAAATGAAACAAATAAGATGGTAGTCATTAATGTTTGATAAGAACAACAATTTCACCTATTATCAAAAATGGTGTTTTTTTAGGATCATTGGTTGAAGATCCAATAAATAAAAATTCTCATTTTATTTTTTAAGAAAATTTTTAATTTTTTTCTAAAATAACCCTATGAAGGATTTTCTATGCGAGGAATCGACTGAGCGCATTAAAAAATCTTGAAAACGCTTCCTCGACCCCAAATCGGCCCAAGAAATCATATTTTTCTTTTTTTGTTTTTGTGCTGACTTTTAGCGATTTTTTCAAGTTTTTTAATTTCATCAAAATAACTTTATAGGGGGTTTTCTATGAGAGAAATCGACTACGCGCATTGCTGGTTCTTATAAACGCTTCCCTGACCCTGTATTTCCTATTTTCGCTTCAATACACACATCTCTTCCCTGAATCATGGTCGGGGATACGTTTTCAAGGTTCGGCAATTGATTCCTCGCATAGAAAAACCTGTTTCTTCAAAAAATGTTTCTTCAAAACTGGACTTTAACTTTAGCAAGCTAAAAAATGGATCAAAGAATCTCATTTCCATATTTTCCATTCAAATATAACAGAATCTCAAACCGATATTATATGGTCAGTTGCGTGCAGCTTGGTTCAATTTGGTGGTGTTTTTGGATGTTTAATGTCAGGGTTTCTGGCTGATAAACTTGGAAGAAAAGGAGCGTTATTATTTAACAATATATTTGCTATTAGTGGTACAGTATTTATGACTGGTGCAAAATATGTGAATTTTTATCCAAGCTTAATTGTTGGAAGGTTTATTATGGGCATTGCAACAGGTATAGTCAGTTTATCAGTCGGCGCTTCGTGGTGCAATGGATAAGGAAGTCGCCAGTCCGATTTTGGCAAGTTAAGCAACGTTGGGCCCGCATACTCGATCTTATGTGAATAAAACTTTTGATTTAAACAAGAAACTTTTTATTTTCAGGAGCAAAATATTTTTGCTCCCTGAAAATCAAAATTTTTAAAAAAATACATGTTTTACGTACCTGGCGATCTCAACGTTGCTTAACTTGTTAGATCGGTCGGGCGAGTTCCCTATCCACTACACCACTAAGCGCCAACTTTATTTCTAACTTCTCGTGAAACTTATAGGACATTCTCGATGAGGGAGAGTAAGGAAAAAATTTTTCTTTTTCAGGTATGGGGTCCCTCTTCATAATTACATATGGACCCAATCATTTTAGGCATTGGCTCAAGTATTGTCCCTATCTACCTAACAGAAATATCACCTTTACACCTAAGAGGTGCTTTTGGAAGTTTACAACAATTCACATTTGTGGTAGCAATATTGATTTCGCAAATATTAGGGTTACCCTATATTTTTGGATCTGATGAGCTATGGCCATGGGTTTTCGGTAAGAATTTCATTAAATAATTTAAAAAAAATATTTTTGAGGCTTCACATTTATCCCAATTGCATTACAGCTCATAATTTTGCCACTTTGTCCAGAATCTCCAAAATATGAGTTGATTGTCAAAAAAGATTTGAAAAAAGCGGAAATTAATTTGATGAAGCTCAGAACAAGCAGTGATGTAAGCTAGGAACGTTTTAAAATTACCTTCCAATTCAAAGGTGCTCGGGGATGATAAAGGGTGGTAAAATTTTAAACGAAATAGAAATGTAGCTCCTGGGGTGGGATGGGAGTGGAATAGGGGGAGAGGTTGACTAGACGGGACATTTACCCAAAAGAGGTTGTTTTTCCAACAAGGGGAATAGCGTTTTTTCCCCTTGAGGGGGATAGCGTTAGGGGGGAGGGGAAGCGCCTGAAGGAAGGAAATGAGGGAGGGGTAGCACCTAGGGAAGGAGAAAATCTCCATTTTGAACAATTTTGTCACCTCGCGTACATATGAGTTCCGATTTAGGTCAAAGCTGAGCTATATCAGTTAATAGAAGAGGCTGAACACACTAGTGATGCAGTTCAAGTTTCTATTCCACAACTCTTCAATAATACTTATCTTCACCGTACAATACTTGCAATTGTCCTCATGTGTTTCCTAAATTTTTGTGGCATTAATGCCGTTTACTTCTATTCAAGTTCAATTTTTGAAAAAGCCGGTCTTTCTTACAATGTTTCGCTTTATGCAACATTAGGTGTTAGTGTCATTAATATAATACAAACATCTATATCGTCAAAATTAGTTGATCAACCTAAAGTTGGGAGAAGAATATTGCAAATAATAGGACTGGGTGGCACTTTGATCAGCAATTTATTGCTAGTTGGATCTATGAGTTTAACGGTCAGTGGAGCCTTTATGTTTATCGAGTGTGCACAGCTAAGGCTGGCTTAGAATGACTTAATCACTTTTTTTGGAGGCTTGCAGTAGGCAAGGCCAGATCGTCCCTAGTCCGGTCTGGCCTAGAATGACAAAAATTGATTGGCCTGAGTGCAGGCCAGTCCGGCTGTGGCCTGTCTTTTCTATGCCAGGCTTGGTCTCGGACCTGCACACCTCTATTTATAGCTTAATTCCAAAATTTTAGAAATATTCTTCCAATAACACTTTACAAAAAGTTGGCTCCTATGGAAGTATATTATTTATGCTACTCCTTGTAGTTTCATATGCAACTGGCCCAGGACCTATACCGTGGTTTTATGTTTCTGAAATATTTCCTACACATGCTCGCGGTGCTGCATCAGCACTTGGAGGCGCCTTTTGTTTATTTAGTGGATTTCTAGTTGGTATAGTGTTTTCTCCATTAGAGGCAAGTCTTTCGCTCTTTATTAAAAATAGAAATTTTTAGGATGTAATTGGACAGTTCTCATTCTTAGTATTTGCTTGTATAATCTTATTTTTATTCGTGTATATTTATAAGAATATGATAGAAACTAAAGGAAAAACGGTTGAAGAAATTGAAATGGAAATGAAATGCAAATAAATAATACAGATTGGGGGCAATTGAAATTGCCACCCCAAATTAAATTCTAAATGGAACCATCGGAAGTTAATAAATTATCTTAAAAATCAATTTTACGGGGGTGCAACCCAAAATAACTTGTCTCAAAAGCCTGCGATGTATTGAATTGAAAATTACCTGAATCAAGGTCAGGCAAAATTTTCATGTATCGAAAATACGCCCAATCGATTCTTCAAATAAAATTATTCCGAGAAAGTTGATTTTTCAGATAGGATTTTGATTAAAAACGATGGTTTTATTTAGAATTGGGAGGGGGTGGCAAATTTAATTAATTCACCCTGTGCTGCTAAATCAACAATGAAAAATAAATTTTAACATATAATTTTAAGTACTAGGAGCCGAACGTTCCGTGCTCGCGATTTCTCCGATAATGACTCTGAGCGACGCTCCCCATTAAAAAATGGCATATTTTTTTACATGGGGGAGGGGGTATTTTACGTATATGTCATTGGAGAACTTTTTGAAAAATGGATTTTTTAAACGTATACGTAAAATAACACCTAAAAATAAAAAATTTTTTGTCTCCAATTTCGATGATTTTGATGTCAATCGTCTTCTCTTGTCGTCCTCTACAACTTTTGCAATAGCACTGGGGGTTTAAGAGGCGATATCTCGAAAGTTCGAACATGCCGCGGAACTAGGCAAACTAAGCATGGAATAGGAAAATTGGGCCCAAAAGAAACACAATTATGCATTAGAAGTGGAGTGCAACTTTAAGTGCAACTTTAAAAATGCCCATTTTGGCCTCTAGAAAATTTGGACCATACATGACCAAAGGTGGTAATAGGTGGTAATAAATTACCACCGGGTTGTACGGTTGTGCCGCCCGAAAAAGGAGGGTTGTGCCTCGGTACGAAGCGCCGAGGTTGTGCGGAGATAATAATGGGTTGTGTCCGGCACTATGCCCCAGGCACAACCCTCGTATTGTTTGTATGGGTTGTGCTTTTTAGGAAAAAACAAAGGGTTGTGCTTTAGTGAAAAAAAGGGTTGTGCCTTTTTTCGAAAAAAAATTACCACCACTTGGTTATGTATGATTTGGACCTTCCGTAGGTTTTTTACACCTTAGTATTTTGGACATAACTCTTGATAGTTAAATCATATTTCGGTGATCTTGGTGTCAATTGAAAGCTGAGAATGCAAGCTACAGCTTTTATATTAAGTGTATGGAGTCATGTAATAGAAAAAGTTGTCGAAAAATTAGGTTTCCTGCATAAATCCGGCTCGCCGGTAGGGTCAAAAATTCAAAAAAATGGCTCTATCCGAAAATCTTGTTCCCACCAATTTCTCCATTTGGCCCTAAAAATTTTCTGCAACACCCCTACTTTGTTTTAAACTTGGCCCCGGTCCAATTCTTGATGGATCAGACACTTTTTTCTCGCACTGAAGTTGAGAGTATAAACTCAGGAGAATGATATTTTTGGGATAAAACTTTTATAGTAGATCCAATTCGGCTAATTTTTGTACCTGGGGGTTTTTGGGTATGAGGAACACGATCCCGTCGTTATATTTCGATTTTGAAATTCAGAAGTAGCTGTTTGTTGAAGAGTGTTCCTTAAAGCAGAGGTATTTGTCAAACCCTTATACAGGGTGGGCATAAAGTTCTTGATCACTTTAAATTTTATAATTGCGCAAATTTCTAAAACATCATTTAACTGGAATTATAGTATAGATTATTTTTGCGCTTTTTTAAATATTCAATATAAATAGTTTACATTAGTTCTCATCATACTTGAATAGGGGGCCGTAATTACGATCCGCTGCACCGCGAGAGCCCCCAAAAATGGGGGGGGGGCGCCAAAAAGAAAAATTTCCTTTAGACCCCCCGCTCTGCGCGAGGAGGTTTACGACCCCCTATTCATCTATGGTTCTCATTAGTTACGTCTATCATTAAAATCTTCCGTGTTACAAATTGCGGAAGTTTTATATACTTGACTTGAAGCTCACGACAATGAAATTCATGTGGACTGGCCAGTATTACTCGATGTTCTTTACGTGAAACTTCCGTTTACATGTCAAAATGCCCTCTAATGCATTGTTTATTTTTTTAAATGTATTTTTAAAACAATTGATGTCACTTGCCTAATTATTCCAGCAAGCGCGACGAACTGTTAAAAATAACAATACTTGGTAAGTGAAACTTCCGTTTACATGTCAAAATGCCCTCTAATGCATTGTTTATTTTTTTAAATGTACTTTTAAAGCGATTGATGTCAATTGCCTAATTATTTCAGCAAGCGCGACGAACTGTTAAAAATAACAATACTTGGTAAGTGAAACTTCCGTTTACATGTCAAAATGCCCTCTGATGCACTTGTTTATTTTTTTAAATGTATTTTTAAAGCGATTGATGTCAATTGCCTAATTATTTCAGCAAGCGCGACGAACTGTTAAAAATAACAATACTTGGTATTACATATCAACTTCAAAACTACATTTGATTTCCGTTGAGATTTTAATCCCAATTAGTTAATTGACACTCGGAAGACGGCCTTGGAGAGGTATAGTCTTTTTTCGTCAAAGATTTTTTTATTCTGTAAAAATTTATCCGATTGAATCAGGAATTAAAAGAAGAATTGTTTATTGAAACGAAAAAAATTTAAATTCTTCGAAAGAATTTTTTGATCTCTGAATACGAACTACAAACTATATCAGAATTTTTAAATTTCTTTCAAAGAATTTAAATTTTTTTCGTTTCAATAAACAATTTTTCTTTTAATTCCTAATTCAATCAGAAAAATTTTATAGAAGAAAAAAATCTTTGAAAAAAAGACTATACATTCTAGTGTATTTTTCGATGCTCTTTCAGATGCACACAAAGAAAAAAATTTTAAAAATTGTTTTATCTAATCAAAAATTTGAATTACTAAACCTCTATTACCGAAACCATCATTTTTCTTGTTAAGCTCATGGCTCCTTGTAGGAATTGAATTGAGTTTGCTGAAAATCCTCGAGTACAAAAAACCAGCCATTTGGAGAACTTTTTGAAAAATCGATTTGTTTAACGTTACGTAAAATAACACCTAAAAAGTGAAAATTTTTTTCTCCGATTTCGATTATTTTGGTGTCAATCGTCTTCTCTCATCGTCCCCTACAACTTTTGCAATAGCACTGAAGGTTTAAGAGGCGATATCTCGAAAGTTCGAACATGCCGCGGAACTAGGCAAACTGAGCATGGAATATGAATACAAGGTGGGCTTAAAGATCGATCACTTTGAAATTTTATATATCGAAAACATCATTGAACTGGAATTATAATATAAATTATTTTAGCGCTTTTTTAAATATTCAATATAAGTAGTTTACATTAGTTCTTCATTAGTTAAGTCTATCATTAAAAAACTTCCGTGTTACCAATTGCGGAAGTTTTATGAAACTTCCATTTACATGTCAAAACACTTGTTTATATTTTAAATTTATGTATTTTTGAGCGATTGATATTTTGCCTAATTATTCCAGCAAGTGCGACGAACTGTTAAAAATAACAAGATACTTGGTATTACATATCGCAACTTCATAACTACATTTGACTTCCGTTGAGATTTTAAGCCCCCAGTTGGTTAATTAAGAGTAAAACTTTTACATGTTGATGTTTGCTACGAGTATCGTATACTTCGAAAATCTTGAACTTATTTAAAGAGCTTGTGAAAGACTTTTTTAATCACTTTTCATAAAAACTTAAAGGAGTAGCATTAATACCATGAATGGGCTCTATTTTGAACTTTTTAAACTTAACAGGCAATTTGATTCTAAAAATTGCATGTCGTTGAAACATGAAATTTTGGTCAGAATATTTTAGTTTTAGATCTTTGTAAATTGATTTTTATTAGTGAAAAAATAATAGCGATCCTACTACTCCAAACTAGAGTTGGGCGAACCGATGGAAATGAATCGGTTCGCGGTTCGGTCAAACTGATTATAAATCTGTCGATTCGGTTTACAGTTCGGGCTTCACCGGTTCAAACCAGGGCTGTGTTCCGGTCATTTTGGCTGTTCCGTGTTCCGTTAATTTTGGACGAAAAAAAATCTTAAGGGTTCCTCCTTTTTCCTAAAATTTTTCCAAAAAATAAAAAATAATAAAGGTCTCACATATGATTTTTCACCAAAAATATCAAAATTTCCCATTTTTCATCAAAATTGTCCATTTTCACCAAAATGTCCGAAAATTTCGATTTTTACAACAAAAATATAATTTTCTAAGTAAAAACATAATGGGGACCAAAGAACATTCAAGAATTTATTTCCAGTAATTTTCGGTCATTTTGGCTGTTCCGTTTCGATCTCGTATTTTGCTTTAATGATTTTTTTAGTTAAAATTTCAATAAGTTTAAATCAAACATACGGAAAATCTTTTGGTTAGAATCGATTTTAAACATTTCTCGGCTCGGTTTAACAGTTTGAGTAAAAACATCGGTCCAGTTCGTTCAACTCTACTATAAGGGGTCATCCATATATTACGTAATCATGTTGGGGGGGGGGGGGTTCGGCCCTCCTCATAAAAATTGATTAAGTTTGTGCATTTTTGATGATTACGTTGGGAGGGGGGGGGTTAAATCACCAAAAAGTTGATCACGTAATATCTGGATGACCCCTAATGTGTGTGAGGATGTGATTACAATCTCAGGAACTTTTGATTTAAACCTGGAGCACTGAAACAAAAATTTTAAGGGACGATGAAAGAAGATGATTGACACCACCTTTGTGATAGTACCGCTAAAAAGTTTATTAAACATTTCGGAGCTTTTTCTCCTGGGAAGACACAATCAGCAGGATTCCAAAAACTGATACTTTTTTTGAAGTAATTTATAGAAAAATATCCTCTAGGGGTAATTTCTTACGAGGAACACGTTGGCAATGTTATTTTGCAGCTATAATTCATCAAAAATCGAGAAAATTTTATTTTTATTTGAACAATCTTTATTTTTGATTTATTTATAGACACCTTGTTTTTGTTATTGTTTCTAGATAATAAAATAGCAAACTCGCGAAGTGAATTATAGCTGCAAAATAAGGTAATAGGGGGAATCCACCGCACATTGAAAATCCGCACGGATTTTATTCACGAGGATTTTTCCCACGAATTTTACGCACATGGATTTTACGTACATCTTTTAAGTTTCAAAATTGCCACAGTCAATTTCGATAAGTTTGGTGTCATTTTAAAGGTCTAACCCTTGATTAATGCCTTCATGGCGCAATCGGTAAAGCAATTTGCTTAATACGTAGAACGGGTGGGGTTCGACTTTGGGTTGGATCTAATCTTTTTGCATCAAAAAACGGTATCTTTGAACCCTAAAAAATATTTTTAAACTGTTCATTAAGGAAAAATGAGTTTAGCCAAAAATCTTTTAAAATTATGAGGAATTTTTTGATATATGTCTCGGGTCGAAATTCCACAAACTCAACTTGCCGGTTCCTTGTCAGCTCAGCGATTGATTCAAATCATGGCCTTGGTGTCATTCGATAGCTAAGGGTTAGATCTTTAAAATGACACCAAACTTATCAAAATTGACTATGGCAATTTTGAAATTTAAAAGATGTGCGTAAAATCCTATTAAATTGTGCATAAAATCCGTGGAAAAATCCATATTCGTAAAATACTGTGCGTAAAATTCCGCTAAATTTATGTGCGGTGGATTCCCTCCTATTGCCCAAAATAACATTGCTGTTCCTCTTAGGAAACTACCCCTAGAGAATATTTTTCCATAAAATTTTCTTCAAAAAAGTAATAGTTTTTGGAATCCTGTTGATTGCGTCTCCCCGGGGGGAAGAGCTCCAACATCTTTTATCCCTTCCACTTCACCTAATAATCAAAATACGGTTCAAACTTATCAAAGACCTAAACTACCTACAAAGGAAATGCAAAAATGTTTCATTTTAGATCCAAT
>JAQGBS010003169.1:0-11927 GCA_034698545.1 Acrobeloides obliquus
TCAATGGAACTTTGGTAAATTTTTTGTAATATATAGAGGGCGCTTTTTCGACAAATTATTTGGCCTCCATGTCCAAGAGGCTAGAGCGTCGGAAGTTAAAGGGGGGGGGGAACCATGTATATATTCAGCATGGTCAATTCTACTAAAGTTACGGAGGAAATAAACAAATTACGAAAATTGAGCGAAAAAAATTGAAATTGGTGAAAAAAGTGAAAAAAATATAGAAAAAATACTTAAAATTCAATTTTTCGACCTCTAGGATAAAGAATTTTGAAAAAAATAACATTTTTATTTGCATCAACCGGTTTTTAGGACATTACGTATTGGATTTTACTTTATTTCGAATCGCGAGTAAGCAATGCAACATGGTTTTATTGGTTTTATAGAATGCTTCCAGCAAAGTAAAATAAAAATCATATAAAACAATTTTTGCCCATTTTTAGCGGTTTCGTACCAACCATACTCATTTGGTTGAATTATTATATTTTTTATGCCCAAATTACAACTTATTTTTTCATTACATTCAACCGATTTACAGCTGTATTATGGCCGACTCTTAACCAAAAAGTATATAATGGATGCATTCCTAAGTTGAACCGTATGGATCCGTACGGTTCAATTTAGAACGCACCCAATCTCATGATAAAGTCGAAAATTTGAAAAGCAAATTCAGTCCTTGATCATCAATGGAAAAAATTAGGATCAATCGTTTAAAAAGATTAGAAAATTATAAAAAACAAATTAGGATCGCGCACGAATCACGCATTCAAAAAAGCGGATCAATCGATTTTTTTCTAAAATTTATTCATTGTTGATCAAGCAAAAGAATCGATTCATGTGCGATCCTTATTTTTTAAACATTTAATCCTATTTTTTTCATTGATGCTTAGGAACTAATTCGATCATTGAGTTTTTCGGCTATATCTATGTTAAAGGGGGCGTGTGTAAATACTGTCCCTATTGGGTCAAAAAAAATTTCTTGATGTTTTCGAACGAAATTTACCCTTTAGTGTCCACACATGCTCAGCGTCATGATGCAGCATTATGATGTGTGTTATGATCGCGTTATAACACACTTCATGATACTGCGTCATGACTCAGCATCATGATGCATGTCAGCGTCATGACGCGTGTTATAACGCATGTCATGATAGTGTCACGACGCATGTCATGACACGCATCATGACGCGCGTCATAACTAACACACTTCATGATGTCGCGTCATGACGTTGCATCATGATGAGTATCATGACACGTATCATGACATTGAGTTATGACGCGTGTCATGATAGTGTCACGGCGCGTGTCATGGCACACATCATGACAGGCGTCATAAGTCAGCGTCATGATGCGTGTCATGATACTCATCATGATACAGCGTCATGACGTAGCATCATGATGCGTGTTATGACACGCGTCATAACACACTTCATGATACTGCGTCATGACGCATCATCATGTTGCGTGTCATGAGGGTTAGTTTTGTTTGAAAAAATCAAGAAATTTTTTTTGACCCGATGCGGACAGGATTCACACACCCCTTTAAATATATTAAATTTTTAGATTTGGGAAAAACTATTTCCGATATCTATCGGTATTATTTTTCTCATTTCATTTCCATTTACTTGGCATATTTTAGCGGCCGGTGGTTATTGTATGCCTCGAGATCCTCCAACATTAGGATACCGTTTAGACGTATATAGAACATTTAACGTGAGTATCTATAGAATTATTTAAAAAATCATATATAGTCGGTTTCAGTCATAGATAAAAAAGGCCATGGCAAAGTGGTCTCGCTCATCAGTTTTAGGAACGGGGTTCGATTCCACCTGGAGGCGAAAGTTGAATATGTTGAAAATCAGCCGAAAAATGTTGTAGGCATATAAAATAGACGAAGAAACATTTTGTCTATCATTAGTTTTTTGGAAAAACACTTTTTTAGGGGTAATTTTATGCGAGAAATCCGAAAATGAGGTCAGAAAAATTCAAAAATTTTTTTTAGAGTATGATCCCCAAAAAATACCCCTTTAATGATTCTTGATTAAAAATTAAAATTTCAAAAAATGTTCAAAAAACGAACTTTTTTTATACCCTATTTTTTTAGATTCCATCCCCTCTTTTTGACATCATTTTCACTTTTGGTGCAGGTTTGTCTGGGCTTTTCATGAATTCCTGTATGGTGGTTTGTCTCTATATTCGAAAAAAATCCTCCACTTCAGGAAAATTTATATCCGATCCAAAGGATACTGAAGCGAAGTTGTTCTTATTTTCTTTATTGACTGGCTTATCATTTTCTATGAGTTTTGTTCTAAAAGTAAGGATACATTGTTCCAAAATTCGAAACAGTTCCCAAAGAACTTGACGCATGGCCAAGTGGCTAGCGTGTCTGAGGTTGAATCAAAAGATCGCTGGTTTGATCTAAGGTCATTTTTGAATTCAACGCCTAAAAAACCCCTGGCTATTAGAGAAAAATTAAAAAATTAACAATGCCATTTTTAGAGCCGGGGATCGAACCAGCGATCTTTTGAGTCAACTTCTGACGCGCTAGCCACTTGGTCACGAAGTCACCTTTCCCATTTTTGTCTTTTAGTTAGCTTTTTATGAATTTTGGGCCTCTGTAGATAGTATATTATACTATGTTTTAGGTTATATTCGTTCTGAATCCGAATATGCCAGATGAAATGTTTGTGGTGATATTAAATGTACAATCTTATGCTTGGGATCTTTTTATGCTAACTCCACCATGGTTTATTTTGTTTTTAAGCAGTTTGATTCGGAATGAGTTTAAGAAGATATTGGGATTTTCAACAAGTCAAATTATTGTCGTTACTCCGAGAACTGTTAGCTAAATATTTATTTTAGTATATCATGCTTTTTTAAATTATTTTTTGTATAAACATATAAAATATGGGTGTACCCATTTTTTGATGGAACAATTTCAAGATTTTACCAAAAAATCTATACAAAAATTGAAGCATTACAAGAATATATAAAACTCTCGGATTTCAACAATACAGACTTTTTTCGATTCGTCTCGACAAGTTATGACTGAAATCGCAAAAAAATTTTTTTAAACTACTTTGAGGGATCCAAATTTATTTTTAAGTTTTTCCTTTGTAAATATGTCGAACTTTGGTTTGAACTATTATTTTTCTCCATGGAGCAGTGGCGAAGCCGTCGGACTCCCACCACAATGGTGTGGTGGTTTGACTCACAGCTCCGACAAAATATTTTTGCGGAAGATTTTAAAAATAACCTCTCGATTACAACAAAATTGACTTTTTTCGATCCTTCTCAACGATTTATGACCGAAAAACGCAAAAAGTTTTTTTGGAGGGTCCAATTTTTAAATGTTTCCTTTGTAAATATTTTCCTTTTTGACCTGCAGCCTAGCAATAGGATGACACCCCCGTTTAGTAGGTTTTATGCGTAAAAAACTCAAAATAAGGTTTTTTGGACCCCTTCAAAAATTTTTTTGCGTTTTTCGGTCATAACTCTTTGATTTTGCGTTTTTGGGCCATAATTCATTGCTGCTTCATACCTATGGTCGAGCATTTAGCAGGAATTCTCTGCCCAGTGTATGTCAAAATTATATTTCGCTTTTGCATGACCATGAAAAACAGTATATAAGCTGTTGAACAGTTGTAATCCTTATTACAAATTACCGACTAGAAGATCTATCACCGAAAAATTTGTTCCTGAAACATATAATGCTATTGAAGTTGTCGTCAAGGACTCTATTCGAAAAACGAATTTCGTTTCGTTATCAACTGATGGATGGACAGATGTGAGAAAGAATGCCATAGTAAATGTAGTTGTCCATCTCCCAACTCCTTTGCTTTTTAAAAGTACACGTTACTACACGTTAAAAATGCATCGTGTAATACACGTTTACATCCCTTTGTCTCTCTTATTCAGATTTTACGGCATGCTTTTATTTTAATAATAAAATATTCCATAGTTGATAATAATAATAAAAGATTGGGAGCTATTGTGGCTGAGGGGATCACCCCAGGGTCAAAAATCGAAAGAAATTTCTTTCTAAAATTTAAAAAAAGACATATTTAATCTTATGCACGCCTTTAATGAGCAACAATTCATGGTAATTTTCCAAATTTCTGCCTCCAATGAAAAAAATTTATGGCAGCAATAAATTTTCGAGATTTATGATAAATTGCTCGCGTGCCTCTAATGAGTAATTTATGGTGGCAATACATGGCAAATTGCTGAAATTTATGGCGAGTTGGGTGAAAATAGTATTCGACCCAAGTGAGATTCGAACCCGGCTCATACCGGGTAAAAGTCAACGACGCTACCAATTGAGCTACGGAGGCTAAATTTATAAAATCGACAAATTTTGGCCATGGTTAAATGCATTTTTGTTTAAATCGAAATTTTTAATATTTTTTATAACAAATAATATTTTTAAACGATTTTGATCAATTTTCCTTTTTTGTGTCATAATTGCGATGGGATTTAATAGTGATTGGGATTTGTCAAAGTCGTGCAATTTTAGCTAAAATTTGTCCATAAACACCGATTAAAATCAACTTTCAGGGCAAACAACGTTAAATCAATAATTCCAATATCAAAAAAAGCTGCCTCCAATGACAAGCCATAAATTTCAGCAATTTTCCAATTAGTGACCATGGGGTGACCCCCTCCTCTGACCCACAATAACTCCAAAGATTAAATAGAATTCCATAACGAGTTCACTGTCTAGTGTAAAGCTCCCACGTGAATAACATTCATTTTTTTGATCTTAAGCAGTTTTAAAGTTGCCTCACGATACGGTTTTATTGCAATTATCATCACTAGCGTATTTAGAGTCGAATGTAAAGCCGAGAATTCTAATAGCCATGACATTAGATCAACTGCATAAAAAATTTCGAATTTAATGATTATGACCATTGTTATATAGGGACATACTAGAGTCACAATTGGTATTGTAGACTAAAAAGTATTTCATATTCGACTAGTGATGCCCCCTGTCCCTCCCCCCATGGCTACGTATGTACTATACCCATGGTGGAAAATTTCTTAAGAAAAAGTGAGGTTTTCGGCTGATCGAAGGTTATCGGTTCAATTTTTCTTAAGATGTGCCCTCTCCATGAAGTCTGCCTGACTATGTTACTGGACCGTACCCCCTTGGCCATGTGTGAAGAGTATCGTACAGGGTGATTTTAAAATTTTACTCCATTTGCTCACTTGTAAAAGAAGAGAAATAATTAATTGTTGCTGAAAGTGTTGAAACTTGTCCCACTTTTTTCCGTTCTTCGCATTTCTTTCTTTGACAATTTTACGCCATCTATATAGCATAAATATCGGTAGTCCAATCCCAATACTAGTATAAAATGTGAAAATTAATAAAACAATGAAGAAAAATATTTTTGTGAAGATATTCTCTAAATCAATTATGTTGCACCGAAGCCATCTATTAATCTCGAATCCATATTTGTATGTATTATCAAAGTATCTGTATTCATAAGAACCTGTTTCTACAGTAGACCACTGTTCTGTTAACATAATTGGAAAAGAAAATAGTAGACTGAAAAGAATTGCCCATAAAAGCCACCGTTTACTGAATGATAATTCAATTGATTCGTTTGTTAATAATCTAAAATCGGTAGATTTAGGCATCAGATTTTAAGGTGTGCGGAAATTATCCGACCCACTACAGTAAGATATATCTAGATACTTTGTTCACCATAAATTTTGATAGGAACCAGTGTTGTAACCGTGCAGTTGAAGCGAACCGGACCGTGTACACGTTTCAAAATCGAGTTTTTTAAATTCCAAAGCGATTACATGAATAATCGAGATAAATAAGCATTTTCTAATCATTACACGGTTGAATCTGAGTGAAGTGAAACGCAAATGTCTGTTGACGCAATCGAAAATTGACGCAAACAAAAATTGACGCAAATGCTGGATGACGCAATTGAATTTTGACGCAATCGAAAATTGACGCAATCGAAAATTGACGCACTCAAAAATTGACGCAAATGTCGGATGACGCAAATGTCTGTTGACACAATTGACCTTTGACGCACTCAAAAATTGACGCAAATGTCGGATGACGCAAATGTCTGTTGACGCAATCGAAAATTGACGCAATCAAAAATTGACGCAAATGTCGGATGACGCAATTGACCTTTGACGCAATCGAAAATTGACGCAAATGTGGCTGATGTAAATGCCTGTTGACGCAAACAAAAACTGAAGTAAATGTCGGATGACGCAAATAATTTTGACGCAATCGATACGTCTCCGCAGCACGGTTCACTTCACTCGGATTCAACCGCGTAATGATTAGAAAATGCTTATTTTATCCCGATTATTCGTGTAGTCGATTTCGAATTTAAAAAACATCAATTTTTAACCGTGTACACGGATACAACACTGATAGGAACATCCATACGAGATCTTGGTGTCATTTTAAAGCTATGAACGTGAGCTTTAACCCATTTTGGACGACTTGGTCATATATGACCCACCACAAAGAAATCCCCACAACTTGATCAGGCTTAATCCAAGCGGGTTGAGCAATAGCTTAAAAAATTCCTGAGATCAAGCCGAACAAAGATGTAAAACATTGTTTTACATAACAAACTTTCTAAGATAGTTAAAAATTTGATTAAAACTGCAAATTGGAAAATTTTAGGGTAAAAATGGGCCTCGAACTAAAATAGCATATATCTCCTTCTAGGTTGAGATTTTTTATGAAATAATGACATTTTTCATATAAATAGATCATGGCGAATCCAACTGTATAATTTTTTAAATTGAAGAAATTTTTTTTTGGCCCAATAGGTCGAGGGTTCGATCCCCGGCTGGAGCTTAATTTTTTTGCCTTTATTAAATTTTGCCAATTTTTTTGCGAAACTTATTCTTAGGCTATTCTAAGCACTTCTGTGCAAAAATTTTTTAAAAATACCGTCACGTCGAGTTGTCGGCCAAAATGGGTTAAAAAGACACCAAGATCTCAATGTATATATGTAATCATATTGCCTACCGATATCGATAATAGATGGCAAGAATTATAGCCGACCCACATCCAGTTAAAGATATAACCAAGATAGCAAAAGGAAGTGCTAAACCAATATAGAATCCCCATAAAGGATCTAAGTTAGATGTCCAAGGTATCCATCGAGAAATCCCTAAAGCACACATTCCTGGTGCTGGCACAAGACTAAGTGGCACAAGAAGTATAGTTAAATTAAAATCAGTGATAAATGCCCAGATCTAAAATTTTTATAAAAAATATTTTCCATAGTTATGAAGGTAGATGGATTGTTATATCAACGGCGTGACGAGAAAGTTTTTGTACTTTTTTGCTTTCCGGTATAAATGCATACGCTGCAATTATGGTTGAGTAAGAAGGGGTTGAACTTGGAACATATGTGTACAAACATCCCCCGAAAATTTTGACTTTCTGCGGGCAGGAAAAAACATAAGGGGGATCAAGGAATGTAATGTCGATAGGGTAATTGAAAGTTCGCCCATTCTCGTACTGTACCATTGAGAGAACTTACCGAAATATGGAGCAATAACCAACAATAAACTTTCATCTCTTTTGTGGATTTCCTTCTAATTAGATATATAGCAAAAAAGAGAGCGATGGCATCTATCCCACATATGATAGCATTTCGGATTTGAACACCACTAACATAATTCGCATCGATAATTCCCAATCCCGCATCTTGTACTATAGTTTGTAATGTATGATTATGAATTATTGGGCAAAAGTTTTTGGACCCGATCGGAACTCGAACCCCGGACCTCCTGGCTACTGTCCAAGTGCACTACCATTATGCACTTGGACGGTATGAATTAATGATTTACCCGGAATATATGTGAACTTCAATGTCCATTCAAATATTGGAGGTGGATCAGCCAGTGTTGCAAATTCTTTAAACGGATAATCGCATTTATAATATACTTGAATATTGGGTAGTGCTAAATAAAGGTAATCCCAATATTGGTCAACTCCATAAAACCTAAATCAATCTCTTATTTTTGGATTTTTTTTAAAGCTATTTTAACCTTCCAATGATTCTGGTACCATTTTTGTCTACTATATCTATAAAATCTATAACTTGATCATTAGTAGAATAAGGCAGTGTACCATTAAATTCAACATGTACAACAGCATCACCAGACCATTCGATCTAAATCAATAAAAGATAATATGTTAAAAAAGTTGGAGCTACTTCGACTCTTATACCCCCATTGAACGTGGTCTAAATCGAAAAATTTGATTTTTCGAAATTTTCTCAAAAATCACCCTATTAGGGGTAATTTGATGCGGGAAACACGTTGGCGATGTTATTTTGGCGTAAAAACGCGCTCCATTTTTTAGAAAATCGAATTTTCCAACATATTTCGAAAAAACTAATATGCAAAAATTCGATTTTCTAAAAAATAGAGCGCGTTTTTACGCGAAAATAACATCGCCAACGTGTTTCCCGCATAAAATTACCCCTAATAGGGTGATTTTTGAGAAAATTTCGAAAAATCAAATTTTTCGATTCAGACCACGTTCAATGGGGTATACGAACTGAAGTAGCTCCAAAAATAGTTTTATTCTAGAACACATACTTCCAATATGAGCCAATACATTCCAAGGCAATTAGAAGGTCTTATAATATTGGAAGAGCTGAAGACGAAAACGTTTGTGTCATTGTCTAATGTAACCACTTTCATATATTTCATATATTCATATATGCTAACTAAAATTCAGTATATCTTTGTGGTCATTAACCCATTTGTGTCGGTATGTCCCGCTTGGGATCGGCTCTTTTCGTGGTCATAACTCATCGAGTTCCAATCAGGGTGCGAAAAAAAGGGTGGTACCATCCCACCCACCCTGGGTGGGATGGTTATCGGATTTCGTCGAGCAACCTCATTTTGGATAGCTAAGATATGAATCTGTTATATATATAAAAAATTCGATTTTTTTACCTCAAGAGGGACCAAAGGGTTAAAAAATCGAATTTCCAAAAAGTTTATAATTTGACTGATTTTTTGTACTGGGGGGTTTTCGGCATGGGAAACTCGAATCCGAAGGAATTTTTTGATTTTGATCCCACAAGGGGTTAAAACTCCAAAAACGGAGGTTTTACCTCGTATGGGGTATCACTTTGTAAATCATTTTTGACTATATTTCTAAGGTCTAGGACAAAAAATAACGGCGGATTCGTGTTCAGCGCCTAGAAAAACCCTAGGAGGGGTCGTGTTCAGCGCCTAGACAAACCCTAGGAGGGTTGGATCGTATTCGTCATACATTCTTGCTTACTACTGAAAAAAAATTTCATCGAAAACGAGCGAAAAATGCCGATTTTAGATATATTTTTTGAGCGGCAACAACTTATTCTACAACCCAATAAAAAAATCATATTTTTTCATAAGTTATACAAAGTGATAGATAACCTTTTCGATGTGCTTTTCGAATGGCGTTGACTTTCTACAAAAATTTCAAATCGAAACTTTTGACAATTGTTCCGTGATGGTCGTAGGCTACTCAAATATTTCTGGAGACACAAACTAAAAATATTCTTACCGTTTCCATATTCGGTTAAACTAAAATTGGCGTCATTTTCTTGGTATTGATATGCTTGAATAATTTTAATTATCAGAAAGAATAAAGCAATCATGTCGAAACTAAGACAATATTCAACGTACTAAACAAATTACACCATTAAACTTTCATTACAGATTATAGTCCGTTTCAGCCCCAGTATAGCTATAAAAAATGGGTGTAGGATGTTTCAACGGAAATGGTTGTGAAAGTTAATTTCGACACGGACATTTCGAAAAGTTACTTTAGAAACTGATTTAGACAAGTGGAGATGTACCTTCGACCAGGGGTCGAAAAGGGGCCGACCCCCGAAAGCCCCGAGGAACACTGAAAAACCAGATTCAGTGTTATTCAAAAAATCGCAACAAATTTAACAGCTTAACGTTTCAGGCCTCCAAATTTGCGCTATTTCTTCCCCTAGAACTTCCTATACTCTTATGTTCCTCATCAAAAGTTAGGGTATAGGAAGTTCTAGGGGGAGAAATGGCGCAAATTTGGAGGCCTGAAACGTTAAGCTGTTAAAAGTTATGGTGATTTGAAAATAGATTTACATAAATCTACTTGCCCCGGGGCCTCCGCTCTTTTCGGTCTCTGAACCAATTACGGAAATGTAACCAGCAGGTTACGTAACCTCCGCCGACCCCAAAGCCCCCACCTCACCTCCCAAAAGCCCCCTCCGGCCGGCTCCTTTTCGACCTCTGCGTCAAATGACATATTTGACATTTGACGTCAAATATGTCAATTGACCAGCACAACTCTACTCGCAACTTTCCCAAATTCCCGGGAATCGGGAATTCAAAATAATTCTTTGAAAGTTACCTCTCGAAAAAAATCTTTCGAAATGTCCGTTTCCAAACATTCCGTAGAAAAAAAAACAATTCTTGCAATATTCATTTGCTAATATATTTCACTTGGAGACTAATTCGAAACGATTAGAAAACTTTTCGGAATAAAATTATATTATAAACATAAACAAAATATTACAGGGTGTCTCAAAATAAAGGGAACACCTGGAAATTTGTATTTTTACGCATGATTCTCTTCTTTTTTCAAAGCGTCTCTTATCGCTTTTTTTAGTTCAAAACGAAGGAATTAAGACCTGCTATGAAAAGAACTGTTCTCTGTATTGATATACATCGACCAGCGTTAAAATTTGACCGAAAAAAATTATCTGTGGTGTTTTAGACAGGTTGAAAAATTCCAAAAATACACGTAAAATCGGCGTATGTGAGCTTCGGACAAGGATTTGAATTTTTTGAAACGCGAGTTTTGACTCGAAATGACTTTCAAAAATTTCCCCATGCATTAGTCTCACTAAATAAATTCAATTTGAAGCGCGCTCGGACTATTTAACACTAATATCAGGGCCTTCGAATGTTCGAGAAATCGTCTCTTAATTCCTTCATTTTTAACTAAAAATAGCGATAAGAGATGCTACAGGCGCAGAATGGGCTCATTAAGGCATACCTATACTTTATGGTCAGAACCCCCTATTTTTTATCTGTAAATCACGAATTTCACATTCTAATTGTCCAGCTTGGATATGAAACAACTCGATATTTATCGATTTCTAGAGCTAAAAGCCTCGCCATTTTAAGTGTGAAGATGAGGTCCAGGAAAAATTAGAATGTGAAAATTGTGATTTTCAGCTAAAAAATAGGGCTTCTGACCATAAAAGTATAGGTATGCCTTAATGAGTCCATTCTGCGCCTGTACCTTTAAAAAAGAAGAAAATCATGCGTAAAAATTAAAATTTTCAGGTGTTCTCTTTATTCTGAGGCACCTTGTAATTGCCTGCAATATTTTAATATAATTTTATTCCGAAAATTTTTCTGTTTGCTTCGAATTAGCCTCCAGTATAGTGCTTCTTAGAACACATTCTCTCTTGAAAGTGCAGTAGCTCCTGATGTTCGATGCAGATGTCAAATTAGATATGAGAATAATAATACTTGATCATTTATCTTTGACCTTTTACATTTCTACATTCTCAAAATTAGGGGTTGTAAGTTTTAACCCCAATAAAATTATTTTTAGGGGTTTTTGACCTCCGAAAAATTTTTCAGAATTTTTCGATGCGTGCAATCGATTTCTCGTGCCCGAAAACCCCCGAGTACCAAAAATCAGCCAATTTAGAGAAAAAAAATTTTTCTACCGGCGCCAGAGAAAAATACCCCCCTCCTTTAAAGGGGGACAGACATTTGCAGCTGGATCTCCGACGAAAAAAATTTTTCGACATTTTTCAAAAAAATGACATTTCTGGGGGTAATTTTATGCGAAAAATCGATTGCGCGCATTCCCGAAGCTTGAAAATGCTTCCTTGACCCTGATTCAGGGAAATAGATGTGTG
>JAQGBS010003170.1:0-11925 GCA_034698545.1 Acrobeloides obliquus
TGTTTCGTATAGACGATTATTTTTTAAATTATGGATGAAAATTTTCCGGTCGAATATGGCTTCAAAAGTTCAACCGAAAATCGTAAATACAGATGGAAAAGTGATATCAAAAGTGGATCATGCCGAAGTGCATTTTGAATCGTTAAAAATTATGTGGAATTGAAATATAATCAATCTTCAAATCTTTTGTACGAAGACTATTTTCTCAAAAAAATGTTCAATTTTATGAAAAACTCTTAGGCGCCATTTATACTTCCGTCGCGTCACGACACGACATTTTTGTGTCGTACGACACAAAATGTACTGTCGCGTCGCGACGAAAGTATAAATGACGCCTTAATAAACTTTCTTTCTGCTATTAACCCGAGAATGAGCATTATATGACCCCAGTGAGTAAAATTTTAAAAACCCATATTCCGGTAGAAAAAATTATGCTAAACAATTTTTTCGCTTTGATCTATGGTCTAAAACGTCGGAAGAGGGTCAAAAATAACTATAAAGTTGTAAAAATCGAATATTTTTTGGTTTTTTGGTCTTAATCGGGCGTCCAGCATGAGCATTAACATTAGCTTATTGAAATAGTCTCGTTGGTGCTGTTGGACTAGTACCCAAGGAGTAACTTACGCTAGAATTTAAGATGAAATCGTTGAAAGTGCTCTCAATGGACTGGAGCCATTCAAAGTCTTTCTAAAGCATATATGGGCAGACCCAGGTGACCCCAGGTTTTTCACCTGGGGAGTTGTGGGTCGGGGTCAAGGGAGGGTTGTGTATGGGGGAGGGGGAGACGTAGAATGTGGGTCGGAAGGTCGACACATTGTTTTTGTTTCAAAATAGACGATTTTTAAAAGAATCTTAAAAGCTCAAATATACAACGATTGAACACAAAACCATAATATTTGAACATTTTATTGTAGCAGCATTCTGTTGAGGTAATTTCGTATTATTCGTTTGAATATTCTCTTCTAAAGGCCATCCATTGACCATGCTTGGTATCACCTAAATATTTCAAATTTTCTCAAATATGGTTTAAAAACTACCTTATTCCATGCATATTGATCCAATATTCTATAACCTATTCTTGGTCCACTATATTTACCTATTTCATAATAAGACTTTACTTCGGTCGTATTAGCTGGTGCCCATTCGTTAGATGGTTTTCTAAATTTTTTATGAAAGGGGGGAGGGGTAAGAATCAGGGACTAATACCCGAAAAAATTTTCTAAAACTGCCTATATAGAGGTAAAATCATGCGAAAAATCGATTGCGCGCATTCTCAAAACGTGAAAATTTTTCTTGACCCTGATTCAGGGAAAATATAGATGTTTAATTTTTTTAAAAAGCACTAGTACTTGGTTTGAAAAGACGCTTCTTCATCAACAAGTCTCGGTGGTGCAGTGGTAAATCAGCGGCTTAGTGATCATAAGTTTGCGGGTTCGAATCCAGCTTGGAGCAAAGTTTTTGTTTTTTATAAAATCGAAATTTTTGAAAAATTACTATATAAAAAAAATTTGGCTCTTAGCAAGATTCGAACTCGCTATCTTGTGACTACTGCTTTTCACTACACCACAAAAACTTGTTGATGGAAAAACGTCTTTTCAAACCAAGTACTAGTGCTTTTTAAAAAAACAATATCTATATTTTTCCTTGAATCAGAGTAAAGAAAGCATTTTTAGGCTTCGGGAATGATCGCAATCGATTTTTTGCATGATTTTACCCTTATATAGGTTGTATTGAAAAAAAATTTTTTCGAAGATTCTTACCCCCTTGAAGATTATAACTCAAATTACCCATATTTTGTAAAATTTGTCCATAACTCTCCAAAAGTATCGGCTACGGTATAGTCTGTTTCATTCACAAGGCCTTTTTGAATACCGGCTAACCAATATTTATCTGGCATCCAAACGTAAAAACGTTCGGATGTATGGACGACAGCTAAAAGTTAAAAGAATTTTTTCATATATTGCTTACGATTCCATCCCGGAATATCACCTAATCCTGCCAAAAGTGAAGTTGGCCAAGTAAACTCATACAAATAAACATTCGAATTATTATTCCATAAATAATAATCTGCTTCTCTCCCAGTAAAACCAGTAAACAAAGCTCCTGTAAAAATCTAAAAAAAGCCTTCACATTTCTTAAGCTGAGCCTATTTACTCGACTTAAAGCTTGAATCCACTCAAGATGGTTATTGTCAGGTATATCATTAGCATAAAGTTGCTGCAAAATAGAAACAACCTCTGGATTTGTTGGGATTAGTTTTGGAAAATATGTGTTCAGACTCTTGTATAACATGCTAGAGTTAAAGTCAGACAAGTTTCCCAACAATGGGTATACTAAAATACAGAGTGGGCGAAAAAAGTGGATTTTTGTGATTTATGGGGCCCGAAAATTTATTTTTCTAAGGGTAATTTTATGTTTCTAGGAGTAATTTTATGTGAGGAATAATTGTACGCATTCCCAAACCCTGATAATTCTTCCCTGACCCTGGTTCAGGAATAAATTGGGTTTTTGAAATTTTGAAAACGATCCAATTTTTCCCTGAATCAGGGCCAAGAAAGCATTTTCAGGGTTTGGGAATGCGCGCAATCGATTCCCCGCATAAATTACCCCTAGAGGGGCCATTTGCCTGATTCAGGGAAAAATTGGGTTTTTGAAATCGCGAAAAACGACAAATTTCGCATCAAAAGCCAATTTTTCCTGAATCAGGGTCAGGGAAGCATTTTTAGAGTTTGAGAATGCGCGCAATCGATTTCCCACATAAATTATCCCTAGATGAGTTATTTTTAGAACAATACATTTTCGGGTCCCAAAATCACAAAAATCTACTTTTTTTGGCCGACCCTGTAAATCATATTTGTGTCAAAATTTCTTACACCATGATGCAAATTCATCTTTGTTAGTACCCATTATTATTGGAATATTCGATCGTTTCTTCCATAAGTTATCTGGAAAATCTGGAAGGAAGTGTCCATCGACAGTGATCGTCCATCCTTCATGATATTTCAAAAATTCATGATAATCTATACCAATAAGACAAGTTTTGAGCGACGTAAAATTTTTAGAAGTCCACTCTTCTTTTGTGTAATTGCATAAAAATTGTGCTCGTTTAAAACTAAGGTCGAAAACGGTCTCGGATCCCATCACGTTGTCAAAACATGTGTTGATAGTGCCAGATTCAAGTATGGCTTGTTGGAAGAGATCTAACGCAAAAGATAAATTCAACGATTGTTATACCTATAGAGTTCGTAAAACATTTCGCGAAAAATACATCAAAGCAAGCATAAACACAAATATACATAGTCATACTCATACATAGATGAAGAAACACACTTGGATGTGAAATAAACTTGGATGTGGGTATGAATCAGAGTTAGGAAATATAATTATCCAGATTTATCCGGTCCCGGGAAAATTGGATAAATACAGATTTCCCCGGATTTATCAGGGGAATGGAGAAATCTGGGAAATTCTTTTTTGGCTGGGAAAAACTTTTTCTCCGACATTAACTAGTTTGAAAATTTTTTCGCTTCGGTAGTGCAGTGACAAAGCAGCGGCTTTGTGGACACAAGGTCGCTGGTTCGAATCTCGCTTGGAGCCAATTTGGTTCTAAATTGGCCAATTTGGAACCAAATTGACTCCAAGCGGGATTCAAACCTGCGACCTTGTGTCCACGAGGCCGCTGCTTTGCCACTGCACCACCGAGGTAAGCTTGAGGGCGAAAAAATTTTCAAACCAAGTAATTCTGGGAAAAAAGGATTTATCCCAGCCAAAAAAAGATTTTGCCAGAATTCCCCCGGGGAAATCCCAACTCTGGTATGAATATGGACATGGACATTGACACAGACACGTACATGGACACTCATAAATAAATGTACATGTAATAATTAAGAAAAACCTTGAGATAGTGATGAAAAGGTATGTGCCGAAATTGAACATCCTCCAGCAGAACTCCCAAACAATGTAATCTTTGAAGGATCTCCACCAAAATTTGAAATTTCATCTTTGATAAATTTTAATGCAACTATCTAAATTTTGGGCCTTTCAAAAATTTCCAATGCAACTAGCTAAGTATTACTTGATCCATTAAGCCTAAGTTCGCAGGAAAATCATTAGTCAATGTCGTGAAAAATCCTAAACTTTACTATTTACTATGAAACAATTTCTATACCTAACAACCCTAGTCGATATTGTATTGCTACCACTACAACTCCTCTTGACACCAAATTTCTAACAGCACCCATAACACTATAATATATCCCAGAAACATCGCTATTTATAGAACCTGTAAGTAAAGCTCCGCCATGAATATAAACCATTACAGGGTATTTTTTAGTAGAGTTAGCCTAAAAGTTAGGCTTCTCAAATCTAAATTCACAAAAAAATTCACACAACTCACTTCGGGTGTTATAATATTCATGTATAAACAATCTTCACTCATTAAACTATCATTTAAGACCCTTGGCTGTGGACAAGCTGGCCTTTGAAAAGTTGCGTCATAAGGTAAGGATCCAGAAAATTGCGATAATGAAGCAGTAGACTAAAGCTCAAACAACATAATTTTTTAAAGAAAGGATACTTGAAATCGTAAATTTCCAACTGGGGGTACCGCATAAGGTATACCCAAAAAGACATCGGCATTGCCATAATATGTTGAACTTTGATTGTTTCCATAGTCAACATGGAATCCAGTAACTTGTCCTCTAGAGGTTTGGACAACAATTTCTCCAATAATAAATTTGAAATTATGAAATAATAATAGCGAAAATATTGAGATGTTGCATATAAAGTGCATATTTCAAGTATTTAATGAAGAGCTAACAAAGAATTTTCATCAACATGTGCAAGAACAAGGGATCAGTTTATTCAAATAAAAAACTTCATTGCTATAGATAAGTAAATTGTGTAGACATAAAGATTGCTATTCAATAAAATTTCGGTTTAATTGATTTTGCCATATTTTTGCAGAGGTTTCTATCACACCCATATCATAAAATAATATCACTAACTAAACATTTTAGAGTTTAACCAGGGCTCAAAATGAAAAAAATAAGAAATAAGAAAAAAATGCAAAAATAAGATTTTTGACCCAAGAATAAGATTTAAAAAAAATTAATATTAGCATAGAAAATAATTAAATGTTTTATTCAAAATCGTTAAATCTCTTATTCAAAATTATAAAACAATACAATTCAACAAAAAATAACATTTGTAAGTGATTAAGTAGATTCTATTGGGTTGTTGCATATGTTGTTGCGGCCCAAAAAGTATCTCTAAAATCGTCATTTTTCGCTCTTTTTCAATGAAATTTTTTTCAGTAGTAAGCAAGAATGTATGACAAATACGATCCAATCAGAGCGTAACTCATGTTTTTGTGTCAATACTCAAACTTTTTTAAAAATTGGGCCCTAAAAGCTGTATTCTTATTTTTAAACTACTGATATTTGGCTATATAAGTCAATTTTTGACGAAATTTTTGACCCTCCTAGGGATTTTCTATGCGCTGAACACAAATCCGCCATTAGTTTTTATCCTAGACCTCGAGAATATGGCCAAAAAATGGTTTATAAAGAGGTACCTCATAATAGGAAAAAACCCTCTTTTTGGGTTTTACTCTCGTATGGGGTACCTTCCCGTGGTCAAAATCAAAAAATTTCTTCGGATTCGAGTTCCCCATGCCTAAAAACCCCCCAGTACAAAAAATCAGCCAAATTGGAAAACTTTTTGAAAATTCGATTTTTTTACCCCTTGGTTCCCCCCCCCCTTGGAACCAAAGGGTAAAAATTTAAAAAAAAGTTTGAGTATTGACATAAAAACATGAGTTACGCTCAAAAAACTGATTGGATCGTATTCTTCATAAATTCTTGCTTACTACTAAAAAAATTTCATCGAAAACGAGCAAAAATGACAATTTTAGGGATACTTTTTGGGCCGCAACAACTTATGCAACAACCCAATAATTTATTCCCATTTTGCAGCGCCACAAATTTTCTGTCTTAGCGAGTTGTTCTTCATTAGAAATTTAAACATCTGATTACACGTGAGATCTAAATTGACTATAACTTGGAGGAAAGCCTTCATTAAGGAGAGAGAGCCTTCTAATTTGAGAGCCTTCGCTCTGGAGGAGAGCCTTCTGGTTTATGCGAATTTCGTTGGTCGGTCCACTGAGCACCACAAAGAAAAAAGACTTGCTCGACAAAAGCATTTGATACTGGTATAGAAAGAATAATGCTAACCAATTTGTAGATACATGGAAAAGAATAGTTGCCTTGAAACACCTTCATCCATTTTGTTTCTGCTGAATCCGCATTGAAGACAGTATCAGGAGTTTGTTTAATAAGTCGATTCAGCTCCGTTACTTCATTGAAAAGTTCATCCATTTGTGCGATGTCTGGTGTGACTTGTCTGGCTAGTTCGACGACTTCATCGTAATCAACATCCCTTGTTGTAAGCATAACCCATGAAATATTGGATGGCAAATGTTCAAATCGGAACCAATTCTCAACGTAGTCAATAACTGTGGTGTAAAATTCCTAAAAAAATAGAGTTGAAATAATTTTAAAACAAAAAACTTAACAAAAAATTTTGTTGCAATAATACTGCAGCTTCATTGAATTTCAGTCATTCAGATAAAAAGCAATTTATTTGCATTTGTGTATATCTTTATTTTTTGTCATCAAATTGTGTCAATAAATAAATTTTATTGTCAGAACAAATCAGAACATTTTTTCAAAATAAGAACTTTTCTTAGAAATAAGAACATTAAAAATCACTAAGATTGTACCATCCAAAATAAGAACATTTCTTAGAAATAAGACTCATTCCGAGCCCTGGTTTAAACACACGCGATATCGATTTATTTAAAATACAATGAGCAGCAAAAGTCCTGGTCTAGGCGGACAAAAGTCCTGACCTAGAACATAAAGGGGACCCTTATGTTTTTTGTTGAAAAAAAACTTGAGGTGAAGCAAAAGCCAGAGCAAAAGATTTTAAAAAAAATGCTTTTAGAAAATGCTCAGAAAATGAAAATCTTTTGTCAAAAAAATGTCAAAATTGGGACTTTTTTTGTTAAAAAATAAGAAATTTTGGTGAAATCTTTTAACTAAAGCATAAAACTAGCCGCAGACGGAAATTTTTTTTGGGAAATGCTTGTTTTTAAACTGAAACGCTCAGAAAATGAAAATTTTTGATGAAAAATTACGATTTTTGGTGAAAAATCATAATTTGGAAACCATTAGAAACTTTAAAAAAAATTTGGATAAAACATAAGGGGAGACCATTAGGGAAAAATTTTCATTTTTTCGTTATGTGGGGACCGTGCCCCCCTACAGCTGCAAACATCATTAAAGGGATCAAGGCAATTTTTTCGAGTTTTAAAAAAAATTTCAAAAATCATCTAAACTTGCCTGTTTTTCGCTGGAAAACACCTATTTTTAACCTGAACGCTCAGTAATTTTCGACAAAAAGTTTTTTGAGTAAAGCTTATTTTTAAGCTGAAAATGTTCAGCAAATTACAATTTTTGTAAAAAAAGCAAAATTTTGGACTTTGGTGAAAAAATAGGAAATTTTGTCATTTTTGGTTAAAAATCATAATGGGGGACCATGATTTTTGAAAAAATTTGGAGAAAAGCATAAAGAGGGACCATTAGGAAAAAATTTTCATTTTTTTGTTATGGGGGGAGGCCCGCGCCCCTGGGCTTCCCTCAGTATACGTCACTGCCCTCAGCATAATCCCACAACCCTGGTCTGTCGTAACGACAGACAAAATAATAAAATCATAATAAATAAATAAAATATTAAAAAAATTAAAATTTACCAATTCTTGATGCCCCTCTCCCCCCTCCCCGCAGAACTCTCTCGACCCCTCTTGACCCCTTGGCACAATCCTCCGACCCTGTCCTGTCATCACGACACCCCGCAGCCTACGTATGAACCAAATCGTCGAAATTGGATTTAATCATCAAGAGATATACTCAAAATACTCAAGTGTAAAAAATCTCTGTTATGCTCAACATTATAGGGGTCTCCAGCTTCAGAGCCAAAAAATATTTTTGATGATTCGAGATTTGGCTTGGGACCACGCCTAAACAAATTAGGGAAAAAATAGAAAAAATTCGAAAAATACAAAGATCTGTTGGTGACAATTTTTCAGTTTGTTGTCTTATATGCATTGATTACTATAATCTTATGGATCAAAAATGATGTTTCGTATAGACGAATATTTTTTAAATTATGGATGAAAATTATCCGGTCGAATAAGGATTCAAAAGTTCAACCGAAAATCGTAAATACAGATGGAAAAGTGATACCAAAAGTGGATCATGCCGAATTGCACTTTGAATCGTTAAAACATATGTGGAATTGAAATATAATCAATCTTTAAATCTTTTGTACGAAGACTATTTTCTTAAAAAATGTTCAATCTTATGGAACATTCTTAATAATCTTTCTTTCTGCTATTAACCCAAGAATGCGCATTATATCATCCCAGTTAGTAAAATTTTAAAAAATCGTATTCCGCTAGATTCTCATCTGTCGCACCTTCTCTTGAAGACGTATGTTGGCTCTTTTGGAACACCAGTGTTTTGCAATTGGTGTTGTTCAGCTTACTCTTGAGTTCCAACTCGAATTCAGCAAAGATAACTTTGTTGACAAATTCAGCAACGTCTCCAGCATAACCACGCATATAGAACTTCAGGCGGTTGATTTTTGATACACCATCGGTGGCTGGAGCAGTTGTGGTAGTCCTTAGGTATTCGGATATGGCAGGGTCTTCTGGACGTCTATAGTAGAATGGTAGGTTAAACATATTCGGGGCAGACCAGGTTCTCCAACCATAACTCTTACCGGATTTTGAACCGAGTTTTTGAGAACAATATGCGTGTCTTATGCTAACTTTTTGTATCCAATAAAAAATTTCTTTGTTTTGCTTAAATAATCAATAAACAAATTTACAGCTGGTTATTAGTCTAGTCATAGTTTTTTTGTGGTGCAAGGTATCTTTGATGGCCATAGCATGACATAAGCAAATGCCAACAAGTTTGCGTTTTCAGTCTATCTTGTTGTTTTTCCGGCTAGCGAACATCTAGTGATTTTTTTCGAATTATTTTTATTTTCTTCTCAATATACAGATTTTATTGACTCAAGGAAAAACTATTCACTGCGATCCAAACGTAAGTTTTCGTTGTAATACATTGATTTCAAATTTCGCTAACTTCACACGCGATTATCTCGAAACCGTTAGCGATTCAGTACATGCCGTAAGAGCAAAAAGTGCTCTATTTTTCAATATACTTTTGCCTATTTCGCGCTGATAAGAAGAAAACCATACATCAGTATACTAAGACACATACACAAAATATAAGGGGTGATGTGGATTGAAAACAAAAATTGATATCATTAGCTATAAGTCTACGAAATTGTGTTGTCGGAGATGAAATATTTCTTATTGTTTTTTGCCTTTGCTTATGAAATTTATGCCAAATGTCCTAATGGCACATTTCCTAATTACGCAAAGGATAAATGTTATTTTATTCCAAAAGATTCCAAGCAATTTTTATTGGCTGAAACTAGCTGTCAAGATCAAAATGGAAATTTGGCATCTATTTCAAATGTTTTTGATAATTTTGATTTAACAGGTAAATTCATGGGTGACTTTCATTAGCTGTAAGACTTTTTGAAACACACATTTCAAAAGCGCTTTTCGAAACGAAAAATACGCCTTTCAAAACTAGAAAATTACCCTTAGAGGGGTCGTTTTTAGAAAAAATTTCGAGTTCCAAATTCATGTAAAAAACTCAAAAATCCACTTTTTTTGCTTCACCATGTAAATCAAATAATTTAGACAACGCCAAAAACTTGCTTGGCTCTAATGTGACATTTGTCTGGTTAGGTGGAAACAAACTCAATAATGGAACATGGGTATGGATAGATGAACAGCCTTTTTCTTATACACATTGGTATAAAGGTATTATTAAAATTTTTTGTTGAAAAAAGTAAGTTCGGCCAGCAAAAATCGATGTATTCCATTTTCAAAATACGGGTGACAGACAGATGGAATGTCGCAGTAACCTAATTTTAATATGTATCACTTTTCAGGTAACCCAGAAAATGATACTGGTGATAATTGCTTAGCACTAGACCTTTCGAATGGCCTTTGGTATAGCCAAAACTGTTATAACAATATTCCATATATATGTGAGCTTTCTCAAACCAATTGCCAGAATACTACTTGCCCACCATGTCCTCAAACAACATGCCCACCATGTCAATCAAATTGTGAAATTTCATGCCCTGATAGTTGGGTATATAACTCAAAAACTGGATTTTGTTATAAGGTAAAAGTTACTTGTTCGAAAAAATGCTCATTTTCTATGTTAGGGGTCATCCAGATATTACGTACAGAGGGTTCATTTTTGTATGCAACATCAATGTTTTTAGTCGTTCTCGCACCCCCTCTAACAATGGCCAAATAAGTGTTAATAAAAATTTTCGAAATCCTTTGATCCTAACATTGTCAAAAACTACTTTGAAGTTTTCAAAGTCGATTTTCTTCACCTTAACAAAATGTTGCAAGTTTAATTTTTGTATGAAAATACAGAGCTTTAGTCCCTCTAACACATGCAAAAAGCCGTATATAAAAATTATTTAACAGTGGCGAGTTATTTGACTTTGAAGTTGATAGTCAAAAAATGAAGCAAAAACAAAATGACGCACCCGGAAATCAAACCCTCGACCTTCTGGCTGCTAGTCTAACGCGCTAACCACTACACCACCACTACATGGTGTAATAGTAAGATGAAAAAAATCGATCACATGGTGTAGTGGTTAGCGCTTTATACTAGCAGCCATAAGATCGAGGGTTCTATTTCCAGGTGCGTCATTTTGTTTTTGCCTCATTTTTTGATTATCAACTTTAAAGTCACATATCTCGCCACTGTTAAATAATTTTTATATATGGTTTTTTTGCATGTGTTAGAGCTCTGTTTTTTCATAAAAAAATTAAATTTCTAACATTTTGTTAAGGTGAAGAAAATCAACTTTAAAAACTTCAAAGTAATTTTTGACAATGTTAGGAATAACCGATTTCGAAAATTTTTTAATATCTGGATGACCTCTTATTACCTATGAAAAAGTGATTCATTTTAGGTATTTTATAACGCAACTCTTGTTACCTACAATGATGGTAAATCAGTTTGCGAACAATATAATGGTCATTTGGCTTCTATTCACAGCGGCGATGAAAATTCTTTCATATTAGGCAATATTTATTGTACTAAAATAGAAATATTTTAAAAGTCTTTAGATCTTCAGAGTGTAGATCCATTCATAGGCTTGTACTATGATTTGAAAAATAACGCTTTCCAATGGTCTGACAATACGCAAGTACTTTATACAAACTTTCATTCGAACGATACTAGTACTGGATATTGTGTTATACAAAGCCCAAGGCCACCAATAATTAAAGTTCACAATGAATCATGGTATACTCAAAATTGTTCATATGCTGGAGGATTTGTATGCAAAACAAGACCACAAATCTGGCCAAACAATACATTAGGATATAAAATAAAAGATTCTGTCTTTATTAATATTACTGAAGGAAATAATCAGATAAACTCATACTCTGAACAAGAAAAATGTTCAAAAACATGCCCAACATGTGTGCCAACTAGTTGTACTCCATGCCCAACTCTATCGGTATGCAATACGAAATGTCCAGATGGATGGACTTACTATGCAGCTACTAATTTTTGTTACAAGGTTCAGTTGTTTACTTTTCAATATGTCACACGAGTTACAATTTAGATATATGAAGCTCAAAATCCATTAGATTTTTTAAGCGCCGAACAAATGTGTCAACAATCAAATAGCCATTTAATATCAATTCATAATGAAAATGAAAATAACTTTTTAGAACGTAAGTCT
>JAQGBS010003171.1:0-11924 GCA_034698545.1 Acrobeloides obliquus
TATGGCATAACTAATATCGGCATAAAAAATACCATGTTTAATAAAGTAGACAATAAATAAGCAAAATATAAAGACTTGGTCGCCATATCTAAGTTTTAATAATAAAATTCTTTACGATATATAGACTAGTTTCTAGACCGACGCGACTTCGGTGCTCAAATAGCGCCGTTCTACTTTCTCCCTTCTCTTTTCCCCTCCGTTCCGAGTGATTGCTCGGTCTCACAAAAAATTTTTGCCTCTAGGTTTTTTACCATCCTCTCCTTCGGTAGGGTCACTCCATAAGGTCAAAATTGAAAAATTATTTCGGATTCGTCTTCCCCATACCCAAAACCCCGAGTATAAAAAATAGCCGATTTAGTGGCATTTTTGAAATTCGCATATTTTGGCCCCTAGGTTTTTTATACCCCCTTCAGGTAGTAACCCTTGAGGTCAAAATTGAAAAATTCTTTCAGATTCTTGTCCCCCATATCCGAACCCTTCGAATACAAAAAATTAGCCGATTTAGAACCATTTTTGAAATTCGCATATTTTAGCTTCTAGATATTTATCGAAAAATTGATTCCTTACAAGGGACATGTCAGAAGTGACGCATCAGTTTTCCGATGAAAACTATATTATCTTGTAGAGCATACTCGAGTTTATTTTTGAACTAATCGATTTAGCTGCAGAAGGCTTAATATGAGAGAGTTAGAGACGATTTAACATCGAAAAATAGCGTTATTTAGCGTTTCTAAGGGAAATGAGGGGGTCAAAAAGCTTTATATGACTTATTTTTTCGCAAAATCTTCATATTTCACCTTTTTTGGCTATGCTCAACAATTTCCAAGCGTTTTTTAAAAAAACAGAAAAATTTTAAGCTAAAATAAAAAGTTAGCACGCACACGCACATTTTTCTTTTAAAGAGATTAATACCAGCTAGTTTACATAATTTTATTTTAAAATTTAGAATAATAATAATAGTTAGTTAATTTACAGATCATGTGAATTCATCAAAAATTTTATATTTTGTGTGTTGTAGTAATGCGTTTTCTTTTATTTATTGAGCAAGGACTACACAAAATCGTACACAAAAGTAACGCAAACTAAACAGGAAACATAAAGTTATCACAAAGTCTACTCTTTAAGTATTTTATTTAAACATCATCCACCTCAAATAATAAAGATCGGACACAAAAATGTCTATACTATCAGTAGTGATGCAAAAATCGAGATTTTGATTTCGAAATTTCAATGCCAAAATTTTGATTTCGACCTTTTCAATACTTCTAAATAGAAACTAAGATTTCGACTTTTTCGATTTCGATGAATCACTAATAATCAGTGCAGCTTCGAGTTCGAGTATTCGAACAAAAGAAACTCGATTGTTTTGAGAATAAAAAATGGAACTCGAAACTTCGTGTTTTTAGATTTGAATGAAAGAATGAATGTTTAAAAAGGGCATTCAAACAATCTTACAAATAAATTTGTTCAGAGGCTCACCTATAGACGGGGTTAAATATTCTAATTTATCATCGAAACAAACCATCTGAAAAAAGTCATCCAAGAGGATGATTATCGATTTATAGCAATTTCTGACATTCTAAAAACTTTTAATTTTTGTGCCTCATCCCTAGGTTTACAGACTGCATCTTAAACTGTTTATTTTTTAACGAATCTTTTAACAATAGTATAGTTAAACATATTATATGACAATAAAAGATTGTAAAATATGTCTGTCATATTGGGAAGTTATTTGATCTTGGTCTTGTCTGGGTATAAAAGCTTCAAAAAGGAAAAAGAGTTGCTTTATGTATTTTACAATGCTTATTACGAGTTTCCTTTTATTTCTCTTTTTTAATAATGTAATAAGCCGTGAATCAATTTGGAAGATTAATAAAGAGAAAGGAGCTCCAGTAATCTTTGGTGATATTTGTAAGGCTTTTAAAAGACACTTTCTCGAAAAGTCGAAGATGGGACCCATGCCCAGGTGACAAAGTTTGAAGGTTCTCGCCCAACCCCGAGTAGTACTGTTTTTTATATACTCTGTTAGTGAATGAAAACACCATTGGAATTATCCCTGTAGCCCTCAAGGTTTTGGAGACACGTTTTTTGGGGGTCGATTTTACGGACTTTTTTTTAAAAAGCGCAATTTTTTCAGCAAAAACACGGTGTTTTTGGGCAAGTTAATATATTGTTGTGTAGCGCAGATCACCAGTTTTACTACTACATCTCTATCGTAAAAAACGATTTAATTAAGATACACTTTGTCAATTAACAATTTTGAGTACAAGATGACATTATAGCCGATATGCGTATCTACGGAACCTTGAAGGCTACGGGGCTAATTCCAACGGCGTTTACATTTACTCACTGAGTATATAAAAAACAATATTATTCGGGATCTGACAAGAACCTTCAAACTTTGTCGCCTGGGACCTTCAACTTTTCGAGAAAGTGTCTCTTAATTAGTTTAAAAAAAACAAAGATTTTTAGTAGAAGTTCCGGAAATTCCATCTGAAATTAAATATAACCCTTCGAATGCTGTTATAAAGCAAAAGCAAAATACAGGGCGTGTGGAAATAACGTGTTACTTTGAAATTAGCGAAGATTCCCATGAAAACATAGATGAAGAGAGAGGCACTAATTTTGGAAACTGTGATTAGGGGTCTTATGTTTTATAGTCCTTTGCGTAGAGGTGATTCAATGAGAAGAGAGGAGGTCTTGCGTGGGGGTATCATCATTTTTTGGAACTGTGCTAGTGATACTTCGAAATATGTTACATGTTTCAAAACATGTAACATGTTTTTTGAAATTCTATTAAACTTGTTACACTTATGGGTTACTATTATTGGCCTCGGATTAAGTAACTTTTTTAGCTATCGTGTGTAACAAGTTGTTTGAGAAATTTTCGAGAAAATCAAAATATTTAACAAGTTTAAAATATGTAACATCCTTGAAACTTGTTAAACATTTTGATTTTTTTCGAAAATTTCCCAAACATCTTGTTACACACGATAGCTAAAAAAGTTACTTAATCCGAAGCCAATAATAGTAACCCATAAGTGTAACAAGTTTCGTAGAATTTCAAAAAACATGTTATATATTTTGAAACATGTAACAGATTTCGAAGCATCACTACTCTCTGCGTGTGGGGGCACTAATTAGTGTCTTCATACGTATATGCATGAAAATAATAAATTTTTTGGAGACAAAGTTTTCTGGGCTAATTTTATGATAAGGAATCGATTTTGCGCATTTTCGAAGGATGAAAAAATTATTCTGATCCTGATTCAGGCAATTTTCGCTTCAATAACTATTTCCAGTTGGTTCAGGATATTTTGGATTCTTTTCTAAAAGTCATCTTCATAGGGTAATTTGACGAGAAATCGTTTGCGCACATTTTCGAGCCGAAAAATTGTTCAATCTTTGAATTGCGCAATCGATTCTTAGCATAAAATTACCCTATGAAGATAATTTTTAGAAAAGAATCTAAAATTCCTTGAATCAACAGGGAATAGTTATTGAAGCGAAAATCGCCTGAATAAGGGTAGGAGAAATTTTTACATCCTTTAAAAATGCTAGCCACCGATTCCTCGCATAAAATTATCCTAGAAAACTTTGTCTCCGCAAAAATTAACTATTATTTTCATGGGAATCTCCGATAATTTCAAAATAACACGTTATTTCATCACTCCCTGTAGATGGTCGAATAATACTGTCCCATATGAGCTAAGCAATCGCTACAGTAACATAGAGTAATTTAACATTATTATACAAATATTAAGATAAGTCAAAAGTTATTGCCGTTTTTAAATTCAAAATTAAGTACCTGAAACCGAGCGTTTTCTAGCATCAAAAGTTTTGACTTTATGTGAAGTTCTATGTATCTATAGGTCAAAAGACAACATTTTACTCGAAAAAATGAAATTTTCCTGTCAACTTAAAAATCACAAAATTGCCCTTTTTCTGGGACATCCTGTAGTAGGATTACCCGATCTCTTCTAGATATGGCCATTTTCGATTTTGAGTTTTACAATAGCAAAAACTTTTGACTTCTCCTAATAAGTGAGTCGTCGTTTTTTGGTAATCTCTTTAGTAAAAATTACTAAAAAATGACGATTCAGAAATTTGTTTTGGGATGTGTTAGTAAAATTTCAAAATAAATTTAGGAAAAGTATAATACGAAGTTCTTTGAATAAGCTTGAAGGTAAAACTTGTTTCAAATTTGTCAACAGGAATGCAGAAACAGATTATCTTTATATTGATAAATTAGATGGGTGTTTTTCGTATGTCGGTAAAATTGGTAATTTTATAATTGTTATGTTAAAACTAGAGATGGCTACTCGCGGTGAACCACGCGATTTAAAACGTAAACCGTACCTGATTTTGGCAAAAAACCAGCACTAGGTCTTGGTGATCAAACGCGGTTATGGCTTTTGGTCACCGCGGTCTTTGGTCACCAAAAACTGTGACCAAAGACCTCGACACACAAAAAATCCTTCAAATCTAATTGTACTCTTTAGGTGGACGCCAATTAGTATCGCTTGGTGATGGTTGTGTATATAACTATATTATTTGGCATGAAATCATGCATGCTCTTGGGTTAACTTAGTTTATTTATCTATTTAATTTTCAGAATTTTAGAGTAGAACATGAGCACCAAAGGCCTGATCGCGACGCATACATAAGAATTAATTATAACAACATTGAACCTGGTCTCACAGGTGCTAAAAGCTCACTAAAATGCATCAAAAATTTAGATCAGTTTGATAAAGTGCCCTACCGCGAGGTTATGTTAGTAACTCCATATGATTATCATTCAATTATGCATTATGATTCACAGGCATTCGGAAGATTTGACCCAACATTAGGAACGGTTTTAGAGACTATGGTACCAAAGAAGGTGCTATTTAGAATTAGTAGTGGAAGGCCAAGCGCTACCGCGCTCGAAGGGGAAAGAAGGGAATCTGGGGCGTAGTTAGAGGGGGCATCGGGAAGTGGTACCCACTCCCATTCGGATCGAAGGCCTTCCAGTTCTGATTATAATTGAAGAAATATAATATTTTAGAAAGGCATTAAAATTTACGATGTAATGCGATTGTCTGCTTCTGATTATAAAAAGTTGCGATTTCTCGGAGAGTGCCCAAGTGTTGGTATTTGATACAGTTTTTTAAAAGCATTACTTATAGAAGCATGTTATTAGTAATTAAAAATTTGAATTCAACGATCCAATCATCCTACTACATTAAACGTGTAATGTATGTGTTTGTTTGTTTGTCGGATGATCTCAGAAACACTTGATTTAAACCCACGACGCTAAAATAAAAGCTGTAGGGGACGATGAGAGAAGACAATCGACAGCAATTGCCCCCAAAAGGAAAAATAACACCGGGGCAATTGTCTATGTGTTCGCTGAGGACAGAAAAGCTGAAGACAAAGTCCTATGGGGGTATTTGTTCTGGGGGCGATGTTGATTCGCCTTCAATTTTTAATAAAATAGAGCCACGGCATGTCAAAGTGTGCAAAAAATGGAAATTCGCGGAAACCGCGAGTTTCCGTTTTCCATTTTTTGCACACTTTGCCGTGCCATGAGAACACAGATATATCTTTAAGGCATGAGATTTCGTTGAAAAAATTAGCGCATAAATACTTTTTTATCTTCTTATATAAAACGTGTAATATCTTTGCGTACGGACTACCTTTTGAAGGTGCGATCAAAACCCTTAACGTCATCGTGATCAGGGCAAAATTCTAAGACGTTTAACACCACTTTTGTGAAATTTGGAAAAAAATCTTTTTCGATTTTTTTTACCCCTTGGAGAACCGAGGTGAAAAAATCGAAATTTCTGATTTTTTGCACTTGAGGGTTTTCGGGTATGGGGAACACGAATCAGAAAGAATTTTTTTTTCAGGAAAAATTAGAAAATCACAAAAATTTTAATTTTCACGTTATAAACTTGTCACACCAATTAGTTGGCAAAACCAGACTAGCTGGTGTTTGCCAGACTAATTCATAAAGAGGCCGAATTGGTTACATGGGGAGGGGATGTTATGTATATGTAAAAAAATTCCCCTTAAAAAATATGCCATATTTTAACAGGGACTATCGCTCGGGAGTGTACTCGGAGAAATCGAGAGAGCGAAGCGCTCGGCCCCGGCACTTTTTAAAAATATATATTATTTTTTAAATAAATATAAATGATATTCAATTTTATTTTTATATCTTTTATTCGCTTGAGTAGGACTCAATTTAGCCAATCTGGAACGCATTTGTCTGCATTTTAAGTTATAAATCCTTCACTTTTGTTCACTCAAGACTTACTTAATCGATAAATTATATAAGTAAGAGTGACAGCACTCGTCGAATAAGTCTACATAGAGAGACACTCTCTTGGCACGTTTTGTTGGCATGTATATATGGGGAATATGGGACGGATGTTTCGGCACATGTGAGGTCGTGTGAGAAAGGAGGACAGGCGAATGCTGTACTCATCATAAGCCGTGCTTTGCAATTTCATCGACATCGGAAGTTTATTTTGGAAGGACAGGTTATATTTAATTAGTAAAAGGGTTTATATACATTTAGAAATTTTTTATTGTTATCTTATTGTGGAGTTTTAATGATCAAAAAGTTCAGACTTTTTTAAATATCCTATTACATTAAACGTGTGATTTTTGTGAGTCTGCATGGACGATCTCGTGAACATTTGATTTAAACCCGGAATGTTTTTTATAAAAGTTGTAGGGGGCGATGAGAAAAGACGATTGACATCAAAATCATCGAAGTCAGAGACAACAATTTTTTTCATTTTTTACCCCTTAGGGACCAAGGAAAAAAATATTTATATGTTAGGGCAAATCTGAACGGTCCATATTTGCCCGGGCGATTGAGTTTTTTACCAAAAATTTTTTTTCTAATTTTGTCTAAAAATGGCCTATGTATGGTAATTTTATGCGGGGAATCGATTACGCGTACTCCCGAAGCGTGAAATCGCTTCCTTGACCCTGATTCAGGGTACGGGAAGTGTGTATTGAAGAGGAAATGAACTAAAAATTGGATTTTCGCCGGAAAATCATCTGTATAGGGGTTTTTCTAGGTGAGAAATTGATTGATTACATTTTTGAGGCATGAAAAAATTCCCTGATTTAAACGATTTTCAGCAAGAAAATTTTATGAGTATACCCCTCGCCAAAAACGCTTAAATCAATGTTAGGGAATTTTTTTCATTTATCGAAAATTTTCATTTGTGTGTAATCGATTCTTCGCATAAAATTGGGGACAGGAGGATGTTTTCCGGTCGAAAAATCGAACAATTTTCGATTTTGCTATACCCACTCATACCCTGAATCAGGATCAAGGAAAGCGTTTTCGCGCTCCGGGAATGTGCCCAAATTTCATAATGAATATAGTTTAAATCGATGTTAGGATAATTTATTCATGCCTTAAAAACGTGCGCAATCGGTTCATAGTCTAGAAAAAGAAGCCCTATAGGAGTCCCCTAAAGAACCCCTATAGGAGTCATTTTCCTGGCAGCCGATTTTTCGACGAAAATCCGAATTTTTGTTCATTTTCACTTCAATACACCCACCCCTTTCCTTGAATAAGGGTTAAAAAAGCACTTTCACGGTTCGGCAAAGCACAATCGATTCCACGCATAGAACCCCTATAGGAGTCATTTTTCAAAGATTCCATGCAAATAGTAAAAACTTATGGTACAACTAATACTTTTTTAGAAAAAATCAGAAAAAAATTTTCTTGTTCAAAATTTACGATAAAAGTCTACGAACTTTTTGAACAACCCAATACATTTAAAAAGTTTTTATTATAACAATTTTCTGTTTTAAATGAAAACTGTGTCTGTTTTATTCATTTTTATCTAAAAATTTTATCGGATCACTGAGCATAATCACTCTTGTTTCTATTATTTTGGGCTCACTAACAAAGGCCAAATTATCGCTATTCAGCCGGATTTGCCTCCACATCTATTGCAAAAGCAATGGCTCTCAACTATCAGCATAAGATTTCAGAGAATAGATATTTGGCATATTTCATTTTAAATTATATGAGCAAAATCGTTATTTTAATAGTTTGAATTCCTTTGAGATTTAAGAAAATTCTGGTAGATATATGATTTGAATTTTTGAAATAATATTTTGACATACATTTGAGGTTAAAAATTATTTGTCCATCTTTTTTCAACTTTTCTTTCTTTTATTTAAATCAACGCAAGAAAATGTATAAATTTGCACTGCCATTAAAAAGTGCCTACTTGAAGGGCGTCTTCAAGGAAAATGCTTTGCTTTAAAAAAATAATTGCGCTTTATTTTAGATCGACCCATAAATAAAGTGCTTTTGAGCGTTGCGTCGAATCTTTACGGAAATGACTAGGTGGCGTGTTGTATTGAAGCGAAAATGAAAAAAATTGAACTTCCTCCGGAAAACTGTCTGTCTAGAGGTTTTTCTAGACAGAGAGTTAATTGCGCACATTTTCGAAGCATGAAAATGATTCCCTGATTCAGGGAAAAGTTGTATATATTGAAGCGAAAATGAAAAAAAGGATTTTCTCCGGAAAACCGGCTGTCTAGGGGTTTATCTAGATAGAGGGTCGATTGCGCTGAGAGTCGATCTACTTTACATCGTTACTTCCTTGAACCAGGATAAGGGAGCATTTTCATGCTTCAAAAATGCGCACAATCGATTCCTTGTCTAGAAAAACCCCCCTAGATAGTCGATTTTTCGGCGAAATCCGAATTTATTCATTTTCGCTTCAATACACCCAAATTTTCACTGAATCAGGAAAGCATTGTCATGCCTTGAAAATGTGCATAATCGATTCTCCATCTAGGAAAACCTCTAGACAACCAATTTTCCGGAGAAAATCCGATTTTTTTTCATTTCCGTTTCAATACATACACCCCTTCCTTGAATCAGGGAAGCATTTTCATACTTCAAAATGCGCACAATCGATTCCCCGTCTAGAAAAACCCCCGTAGGAGTCATTTCCATAAAGATTCGACACAATGCTCAAAAGCGCCTTATTTATGGATCGACCCTCTATAGGGTTATTTTAGTGAAAATTTAAAAATTTGAAAAATGTTGAAAAAATCGCAAAAGTGCCATTTTTTGGAACACCCTGTAAAAAAATTAATCACTTGACAGTAATACATCTTGCACTGAGGCTATCCTAGAGAGAAAGTCTAAGAAAGTTGTAAAGCTGTGAGTGTTTGCATTGAGGAGCCTTCCTTGACTAAAACAAGATAACCGTCATTATTATTTTTCTCTATCAATCTATCACAGCCATAAACGTCAATTGTGTGGGAAAATTTTAGAATAAATTAACTAAAATAGTTTTGTTGTATGCAGTTTAGTGCATATTCGACTTTTATAGACTGTATGAGATTGATTCATCAATGCTTCATCGATTTGCTATTTTAGACTATGTTTTGTTTATTTTGCAATTTTTATCATGTTACCAGTTCCTAGACCGACTCGCCTTCCGCGCGTCGGTCTAGGAACTAAATTTATTATAGCAGCTTTACCTACACCGAATATTTTGATAAACGCGTAATTTTTTATATTAAGTTTAATCGCATAAAACCTTGGTATAGTTAAATTGATTTTTAAATTAAAATCTTTTTCCGAATTTTTACGACAAGAGTAAACCTCTAAGAGTGAGTTTAATGGAAAATTTTTCGTCAACAATTGAGAATTGGGCTTGTGGCTTTATGTCATTCTTGCCTCAGCTGGCCAGACTCGAAGCGGAAGTCGGAAATTTTTTTGTCTAGCTTTTCTCTACCATGTACTTTGAAATTTTGTGCACCTTCTTTTTTTAAATACACTAAAAAAATTTCGATTGGTTTTCTTAAAATTTTTGAAAAAATCGCGCAAAAATTGCACAAATTCACTTTGTTTTTTGGCTCACCCTGTACATTTTTGGAAGTAATTACGGAGGAGAGGGTCGCCCAATGATTACGATTGATTACGGGTAGAAGGTCAGAAAATGGCCAAAAATTATTACGTAATATGTAGACGACCCCTTAGGTCAAAAGATAACATTTTATCCTAGTAAATGCAATTTTAGTGTCAACATAAAAGTCTTAAAATTGATTTTTTTGGACACCCTATAATTCTAAAGATAGCTTTTGTTGACTTAAAACGACGAAAATTTGTATCAACTCTTTAAGGTTTTGTTTGACGTTTATAAGCGGAAATAGACACATTTGCCAACAGATATAAGTGCTTAACTCGCGTTTGCATATTTGTTCACTAGCTATAACAAGAGAGTTTAGCTAACTCGTGCAAAATGTATAAATTTACATTTTTTCAAATTTGCTATTTTCATTTGTCTTTTTTAGTCAGAGAAAATATTTGTGCCGCATTTAAGCGGCAACTGTGATTATTTATAATATGCCTTCTAATGATCGATGTGAATTACAGTCGCTGGCGCCTTCGGGAATTTCAATAACTGCTTCCGGAAGTGGTGAAGGATCAGATAATGGTAAAGTATTAAAAAAATTATTTTTCAAAAAAAGATTTAGAAGAAAGATCAAGGAGATCTAACAATACGAGTTGTGGGTATGTTAATATACCTAAACTAGAGCTTTCGCATTGTTTGGATGATGAAGAAGTTCAAGAAGTAAATGATGTTCATGAAGATTCTTGTTTAACAAAATCAAAAAACCATTCAGGTAAATTTCAAAATTTTATATTTTGGTGAACAGCAAAAAATTTTTAAATTTGGGAAAGACGAATAAGCGCACTTGTTTATATCAAAACTACACAGTATCATTAGTCATACCATGTATTATAGATTGCTCAAACCAACAAACCCATGAGCTAAAATTCAGTTGGATATGGAGATACTTATCACTTCGTGGTGTGTTTCATTTGCTAGGTCAAAGCATAGCTATATGTCCTTGGGCTTATATTGTCACTTCAGCTATTATTGCCTCACTTTCTTGCGGAATGTATTTTATGGTGCTCAAAGATAGAATACGAGATGGATATACGCCAAATAATGCTCCATCAAGATATGAAACAGATGTTATGCGGGAATTTTGGAATTCTTCAGGTAAAGTAATTCATGAGCAGTAGTCCTTTTCGCAAAAAGTTGATAATCATAGGTCACCAAGGGGGAGAGGTACAGTACCTCCCTCCTAATTCAAAAAAATTTGCACTCTTTTGCTTTTCCCGGCGTCATTTTGAGTGTCGACAAGCCTATCCACAGATATAAGTTAAGAACATACAATTTTTCTTTGAATGCATTAATTTTTTATCATGTACCCCCCTAAAAGGCTATTCATCCATCCATCCTGAGGAACCGGTGTATCCCCCTACTGATAAACTATGTTGATAACGCCAGTGCATTTTTGATAACGTTGGGAAAAATCGGAAAAATTATAACGTAATATCTCTTATTAAATATATTTAGGTGATCCTATTATGACAGCTTTTTTGATCTCTGCGCGGGATAATGGTTCTATGTTACGAACTGACTATTTAAATGAAGCCGTGAACTTACATAATTTTCTATTATACAATTTTACATTGAAGCATAACGGCAAAGACATGCGTTATGAAGATTTATGCTCACCTTACTGCAACATGAATTTAGTTTTAGATCTATTTAAGGTAAAGATTGTGGGTATGTTGTTGAATAAATAAATTATATTTAGTCAGGGTTAGATCAACAAATAGAAAAATTGCAAAATGGCAAGCCTCTATCCGAAACAACAAATTTAACCTTTCCAGTATCAAGTGTGGATGGTTTTACTGTACATCTAGAGAGATCATTTTTTGGAGTAAGGTTAAAAAATGCTTCAGACCCACATAAATATGTTGGGAGGAATTTTTCGGCTGATGAATTTATTGATGGAATAAGTCAAGAACAAGTTGTGACAAATATGGAGTATGTAAAGGTACGATATCATAAATATAAAAACAT
>JAQGBS010003172.1:0-11918 GCA_034698545.1 Acrobeloides obliquus
ATAAGCTGCTGAATTTAGGAAAGCACCAAAACACTATAAAAAGTAAACTATATTATATGGAGAGATTCAAAAAAGATTGGCTCGTATGGACTAATGGCTAGTACTCTTGCTATTCATGTTATTCGCATGGGTTATATCCCAGTATTGTTGGTAACTTTAATAAAGAGGAATTGCTCTTGTATGATCAGCGTCCTAGCCATTAGGCACCCAATTTTTTGGAATCTCGCTGTGGAACAGAGTTTACCTTAACTAAAAAAGAGGTATTGGGAACATGAAAAAGCGTAAAGAAAAATGCACTATTGTGTATGAACAATGTAAAACAATCAACATATCCTAAATATAAAATAATCTTATAAGCACAACTGCTATAATTTTTAGGTTCGCTGTTGAGGATCTAAAAATTTGGTAAAACTAGCATTTTTTTACAACTTTCTTTACCCATAAAATTATGACATATGGAATTAGTAAAATGACACTAACTAATGAATAGCTTCCTGAACGAATAATTTGTTCGGCGAAAGTTGAAACTGCTTTTTGGGAGGTATCATTAAGCTCTGAAGAATTGGAGATATTCATAGTGGAAAATATGTTAAACTAACTACTTGGTTTACTTCAAGAAACTAGTCTATAAACACGTTGCAATTAATTTTTTCATAGTTACTTAAATCAGACTTCGTGAGAAAATGGAATTGCCTTGGCGACAATTTTTACAAGCATGACCTATGTGTGTATCCTTACCCGGAAGTGTCCCTAGGGGTAGGGAGGCTCATCTTAGCTTAATTAGCCATACACCTGTTTATCAATAAAGGTGCGATCACGCAAAAATTTTTAATTTTGCCTATTTTTATAAAAAATAGTTAGGAAAAGATCTTTTCACTAAGTTTTTGCCTTTAATAAGTTCGACAGGAATCCAGACCAGTGCCGTAGCCAAGAATTTTTTTTAATGGGGAAGTAATTTTTGGAGTCGACCCCAAAATCATAAGGATGTTTCTTTTCTAAAATTTTTGGAGAAAACAAGGGGGGACCAAGGCAGTTTTTTCAAATTTTTCCAACAAATTTCAAAAATCAACTCGATCCTCCCGGCACTAGGACGGAACGCAATAGCATGACTGAACAGCGTTCTAGATATTAGGCCATCTCGCCATGAAACAGAGTTTAGCGCATAAAAATTTTTATACACATCGTTTTGGCCAATTTTTGAAATTACATGTTATTTTATAAACAAAAAACAATTCACACACGACTTTATTATTAAAAATAATACAAAAATAGACTTTGTTTACATAAAATTGTGTATTTGAAGTGCCACTTTATTATTATTTAAACCAATTTTTCTGAAAATGTCATGCCTTATGGTCCTAAAATATTTGTTTTTTTTTTTCAAATAAGAACAATTTTAAAAACTTGACTTACCTGTTAAAAACGATATAAACAATACAATTTGATCCATTGGCAGTAATCCAAAATATCATACTCAAATACTCTCTTAATATAACATCCGAAATTAATAGCCAAGAGAAATTCCAATAAAGATTTACCGAGACACCAATTCCTGATATTATAATAGCCTAGAAATAAGTTCAAGTATTACGTAGTCCAAATTTTGCGAATCCCCTAGTTATGTGTCGAAATCGTAGTTTCGATTTCGAAATTCGACTCCAAAATTTCGATTTCGAGCAGTAACGTAGGCAAGGGGGCAGGGGGTGCCCCCTCTAGTTGGCTGAAATTTAAAAAAAGTCCTTATAAGCGCCCCTTAGGCGCCATTTATACTTCTGTCGTGTTGCGACACGACAGTGTATTTTTTAGTCGTACGACACAAAATGCACTGTCGCATCGCGACACGACGGAAGTATAAATGGCGCCTTATGTTTTTGGAAAAAATGACCTTTTTGAGTAACTGCCCTCCTTAGCCGATCCTTCTCGCTGCGCTATTTATTTCAAGGTTTCGGATTTCGAAAAATCGAAATGAAGATTTTGATAAAATCGAAGTGAAGATCAAAAAAAATCTTAAGAGTCTCCTTTAGGGCTGAATCGAAACAGGTCAATGTATTGGAAAGGAACCGGAACAGCCAAAAAATGCGGAACTTGTATAACTTACAGGGTAACCCAAAAAAGTGGCTTTTTTATTTTTTGGGACCCGGAAATTTATTTTTCTAAAAATGAGCCCTCTAGGGGTAATTTTATGCGGGGAATCGATTGCGCGCATTCCTGAATTTGTTTAAGCAACAGGAGTAGCCGTGGGCAGAGACATTCCAGCAATTGGGTGGATGTCTCAACAGATGGCCAGACAAACATCTTGTGGAATCTGCAAAGAAAGTGGACACGAGAACATGCCCACTTGTTTTGGAAGAAGATTGTACAATAGGTGTGTTATCTGTAAAAGAAGGGACCATATTTCGGAGAATATGCTCCAGTCGATCTGGAATAGAATTGTTTCCTCGTCAACCTGATGAAGTTTAACAAAATGGGCAAGGGTTAAAAACTGACTTGAATCAAAAGTTCAATTTCCTGTTTAAAGTTGTAATTTATGTGATGAAAGGATTTCTTCTAAATTATTTTTATTGAGCTTTTTTATGATAAGGATTTACCAAGAGGCATATTTTAATCACAATAAGAACATAAAAAATAAAAGCCAAGCCATAGAACAAAATAACTTGGATCGCTTCGATAATCGAAATAAATTTCCACCATTCACTTTCGCTATCATCACCCCAGGCAGAATATGCGACGTAATAAAGAAAATTATTTGTTGGTAATAAATAAAAAGCACACCATATGAAGCCCCATAGATATCCGATAATAATAAATTTCTAAAATAATAGTTTTTTCGTTGTTGTTTTTATTGCTTCAAATGTTTTTTTACAGTTTAAATTAGAGGTGAGCAGGGCCGAGTTCAAGCCTGGCCTAGGCCGGTCTTCATGCCGCTCAAGTTTGGTCGGGCCAATCCAGGGCCAGTATTTTTTTAGGCTAGGGTCGTCGGTCTGAATTATAAATTTTTAGCTAAAAATGTCAGTGTTTATCTCGAAAAACGATTTCACGACGAAATTAGCGTGTACAAGTAAAACTTGCATGTGCAAGTAAAACTTGCACATGCAAGTTTTACTTGCCTATGATGCAAAAAGATGCAAAAACTTCCGGCAAGTATTACTTGCCCCCCAATTTTAGCTAAAAACATGTTATTTCACCTATTTTAGTCGTTCTACACATGTTTTAGCCAAAAAAAACTTTTTCGAAAAAATTCGATGCAAGTAAAACTTGCACCAAAGGCAAGTTTTCTGACAGCTCTGATGAGGCCAGGTCGGCCTGGCCCGTGCACACCCCTAATGTAGATCTATAAATAATTCCTTACGTTAAAAAATATTTTTTCAAATCTTTTCACAGCTGCTATAGGAAAACACAGCCATAGAAATCGATTACATGCTAATAGAAAACTTAAAACCCATGCTATATAAGCTGCTGAATTTAGGAAAGCACCAAAACACTATAAAAAGTAAACTATATTATATGGAGAGATTCAAAAAAGATAGGCTCGTGTAGACTAATGGCTAGTACTCTTGCTATTCATTTTATTCGTGCGGGTTATATCCCAATATTGTTGGTAACTTTATTTTAGTAAGGGGGAAGTGCTCATGTATGGTCAGCGTCCTAGCCATTAGGCCATGCGCGCCCAGCCTTTTGTAATCTTGCCAGAAACAGTTTACCTTAACTACCAAAGAGGTATTGGGAACTTGAAAAAGCGTAAAGAAAAATGCGCTATTGTGTATGAACAACGTAAAACAATCAACATATCCTAAATATAAAATAATCTTATAAGCACAACTGCTATAATTTTTAGGTTCGCTGTTGAGGATCTAAAAATTTAGTAAAACTAGCATTTTTTTACAACTTCTATACCCATAAAATTATGGCATATGGAATTAGTAAAATGACACTATATAATGAATAGCTTCCTGAACGAATAATTTGTTCGGCGAAAGTTGAAATTGCTTCAGGGGAAGTAACATTAAGTCCTGAAGAATTGGAGATATTCATATTCAAATAATATATTAATTGACTGCTTGATTTACTTAAAAAACTAATTTATAAATTGTTGCAAATAATTTTTTCATTATTACGTAAATCAGACTTCATGAGAAAATGGAATTGCCTTGACGACAATTTTTACAAGCATAACTAGGGGTTTTTTAAAATCGTTAAAAACGTGGGTTTTTCAAAATCGTTAAAAACACACCTTTTTCACCATAATTTTGATTGCAAACTGTTTTTTTGGGTAAAAAATGGATTATACTGAAAAAACCGCATCAAAAACGGTTTTATTTTTGCTTAAGTCAACTTGAAAAAATCTCAAAACGTACACGCAATTTACATGGAAAAATCGTGATTTTTGTGCATCGAACGATACCTTGACAGAAAACGCCGTTTTCGATGCAGTTTTTTACTAGTAGAGAATCGGACCTCAGAAATCGATTGCGCGCATTCCCGAAGCCTAAAAACGCGTTCTTGACCCTAATTAAGGCAAAACTAGTCCGTTTGCCCTTTTTGATGTTTTTAGCGTTTCAGGCCACCCCAAAACCTATGTTAACTCATCTATTTTTGTCCAAAATTGAGTTGTTTTATCGTTTTTAGCTATGACGAACAATTTCTGATCATTTTTGAGTGAATCGGAAAATGCCGTTAGCAGGGTAAAAAATGTCAATCTTTGTCGGAGGCCACAAAATCAGGGTATGCTTCAAAATTGGGGCATAACTTTTTTTGAAGCAAAAACTTGCTATAGGCGTCCGCATAAAAATTGTAGCGCAAATTCCCAGCTACAAAATGAGTAGTCAACGAGCTCTCAATTCAACATATATACAAAGTATATAATAGACTACATCATGAAAGGCTAAAATAGCGCTAAAATTATTATGAAAAGTGTAGATAAAGTAAGGTTTTACTAAAATGGTTAAGATTTAAAAGACTAGTATTAATTAATTCAAAACAATTAAAGCTAAAAACGGAGTAAACTGTCGGACAAAATGACTTCATAGGAGAGTAGATACAATTTTGACTTAAATGTGAAAGACTAGACTAGGTGATAGTCTAACATCATATGGTAAATTATTCCAAAATTTTATAGAACAAAAAATAAAAAATTCAGACACCTTATTGTTTGAAGGAATAAAAAGAGGTTTAAATGTAAATTGTCTCTAAGGTGGGTGTTGGGTAACTTAATGAATTCAGAGGATTAGAGTGACACAAGACCTGTATGATTTTCTACAATAAAATGACATCAGCATAGAGACGTCTAAGTTCAAATGTAGCAATTTTAAGCTGTTTTAGATGTTCAATCGAGAAACACGATTTTGACGTTATTTTTCAATTTTGATCACTCCCTGATCGAAAAACAATCACTCAGAGATGCCTAAAAAGCGATTTTTCGATCTCGACACGTGATAAGCCAATTTTCACAAACCAGAACACTTTTCTAGGGGTTTTCTAAGTGCTAAATACGATTTTGACGTTATTTTTAGTTAAAATGCAGATAAAGACTTCAATGACATAAAAAATGCTGGTTTTCCAGTGAAAATTCGAATTTTAGTCCATTTTCGCTTCAATATACCCACCCCGACCCTGAATCAGAGTCAGGGTAAATTTTTTCATGCCTTGAAAATGCGCGCAATCGATTCCTCGCATAGAAAAATCCTAGACAGCTGGTTTTCTAATAAAAATTTGAATTTTATTAATTTTCGCTTTAATATACCCACCTTGTCCCTGAATCGGGGTCAGGGAAGCGTTTTTACGCTTCGGGAATGCGCGCAATCAATTCCCTGCATAAAATTACGTCTAGGCAAAATTATTGAACGTTACAAACATCGAAAGTGATTTTAGTGATATTTAATTCTTTTAGTAATTCTTTTAATCTTTGCACATACCCCGCTTTTCAAAACGTAGGTATCATAACATATGGTCAAATTTCACTAAATCGATCTTCGCAAAAGTTCCAAAAAACAATTTTATTCATGAAAAATTTTGACACTTTCCAGTATTTGCGGCGTTATAAATTGATATAAATCGGTCTCTTTTAACTAAATATTGAATTTTCAATCATTTTTGAATTTTATAGAAATTGTTAAGACATAAAATTATCATTTATAAACAGTCTGTGCAAGCATTTTTATTATATTTTGATGTATGTTTCTCACACATATGATGATGTTTCTCACACACACGTTTCTCACACATATAGTCCTTTTTTCGTCAAAGATTTTTTTCTGCTATAAAATTTTTCCGATTGAATCAGGAATTAAAAAAGTAATTGTTTATTGAAATGATTGATCGAGGGGTGCACCGAGAACCGGTGCCCCCATGCCTAAAAAATTGTCAATTAAAAAGGAGTTTTTTCTGATTTTCGAAAAATTGTCATTCGAAAATGACGTTTTTCAGAAAGTGCCCCCATGCCTGACGGCCAGCTATGTCTTCCCCCTTCAATTTGGGGGGTAGGCCGAATGGTAGACAGTGTTTATATTGACAAGCATTTTGGTAGCTTGACTTGAACTGAATTTTTTTAAAAACTCTTGACTTGACTAACTTTTTTTTAAATTTTGTTTACTACAAAGGCTTTGGGCATAGTTGAGGTGTCGTTGAAAAGAGAAAGGATTGGCATTAAAAACGTGCTTTAATTTTAGGAAGACCGATTTTCGCCAAACACGATACTTCGATTTCCATAAGTATAAAGATGCGGAAACTAACTAAGATGTTTTTATTAATCACTCACCAGGTACGTAAAAATAAACTAGGCTTCAAGTTTGTAGCGATTTTTTTCCTACCATCGAAAAAATGCATAATTTTAGACATTTTTGGGAAAAATCATAAAGGGGGACTTTTGAACATTTTAGGGGGTAATTACCCCGCTTATCCCCCCCCCCTCGGGCTATGGCACTGAGCCAGACAACAATGAAATTTTTTATTATTTTTTAGCTAAAAAAAGACTACTTTTGCCGCTTTCTTGAGTATTTTCTTCTTCATCAATGGTTGATTAATTATCCATGGGATTTAGGAGTCTTGCTTCTGCACTCATTTCTGCGATTAGACTCCATAACATAATAACATAATATGACATGGTTTTATCGCTTTTTTCCACAGATATGACAAAATGTAGAGTCTAAGTCTGGCTTTATTTTAAATCGTATATTTGGATTTTTTGGTACTGGGAGTTCGAAAATGACCTTAATTTCAACCGCGTCTATCTCCACAGGGTTATACTTTCGCCACTGGACCCCAGAACTCAGTTGCTTCATTTACCTAGCCCAATAACATTTACAATATGATTTTTGATTTGGAGGCAAAGATTTTTGTGCGTTCCGAAGCTCGATTTTATCAAATAACGTGTTTTAACAAAAGCTTTGAGACAATGTTGACTGGGTCTCTTCAGCCGAAGTAGCCCCAAAATCGTTTTAGCCAATTTTTATATACAAATGTCAATGTTATTTTACACACATGACTTTATTATTAAAAATAATACAAAAATAGAAAGACTTTGCTTACATAAAATTTTGTATTTGATGTGTTACTGTGTTATTAACTAAACCAATTTTTCTGAAAAATGCTTGCCTTATGGTCCTAAAATATTTGCTTTTTTCAAATAAGAATAATTAAAAAGTTTGACTTGCCTGTTAAAAACGATATAAACAATACAATTTGATCCATTGGCTGTAATCCAACATATCATACCCAAATACTGTCTTAACATAACATCCGAAATTAATAAATAGAAGAAATTCCAATAAAGATTTACCAAAACACCAATTCCTGATATTATAACAGCCTAAAAATAAGTTCAAGTATTACGTAATTTAAATTTTGCGAATCCCCTAGTTATGTGTCAAAATCGTGGTTTTGATTCCAAAATTCGACTCCAAAATTTTGATTTCAAGCAGTAGTGTAGGCAAGGGGGTGCCCCCTCTAGTTGGCCAAATTTAAAAAAAATCCCTTATAAGCGTGACCTATGTTTTTGGAAAAAATGACCTTTGTGGGTAAGACATAGGTTAAAAACTGACTTGAATCAAAAGTTCGATTTCTTGTTTAAAGTTGTAATTGACTTGAAGAAAGGATTTCTTCTAAAAAATTATTTTTTATAGAGCTTTTTTATGATAAGGATTTACCAAGAAGCATATTTTAATTACAATAAGAACATAAAAAATAAAAGCCAAGCCATAAAACAAAATAACTTGGATCATTTCGATAATCGCAATACATTCCCACAATTCATTTTCGTTATCTTGACTCCAGGCAGAATATTCGACGTAATAAAGAAAATTACTGTGTGGTAATAAATAAACAGCACACCATATCAAGCCCCATAGATATCCGAAAATAATAAATTTCTAAAATTAATTGTTGTTTTTGTTACTTCAAATGTTTTTTTACGGTTTAGATTAGAGGTGTGCAGGGCCAAGTCCAAACCTGGCATAGGCCAGGCCGGTCACAGCCAGCGTTCAGACCTTCCAAGTATGGTGGGGTCCTTACAGGGCCGGTAATTTTTATTCCAGAGCTGCCTGAATTATAATTTTTTGGCTAAAAATGTCAATTTTTACTAAAAAATGGCAAAAAATTTTGAACTAAAAATGGCATTTTTTAGTAATAAAATTTAAAAAAAATTTAGGCTGACATTAGGCCGGATGATCAGGGCTAGTTAGGTCGGCCCGGCTTGCAGGCGGGTCTCCAAAAAGTGATCAGGCCAAGCAAGCCTATGGCTATCTCGGCCCGTTCACACCTTTAATGTAGATCTATAAATAATTCCTTACGTTACAAACTATTTTTTCAAATTTTTCCGCTGCTGCTACAGAAAAACACATCCAGAGAAATCGATTGCATGCTAATAGAAAATTTAAAACCCATGATATATAAGCTGTTGAATTTAGGAAAGCACCAAAACACTATAAAAGTAAACTATGTTCCATGGAGAGGTTCAAAGAAGATGGGCTCGTATGGCTAGTACTCTGGCTATTCGTGTTATTGGCGCGAGTTCGATCACACGTGGTTGTTTTTTTTATGAAGGAGCAAGAATTTGACGTTATAAACTGGAAACCGAGCGTCTACAGTGCTTCAACTTGGCCTCACTCCCTAGCACCGTTCGAGCTTCCGAGCAGCGCTTTCAAGCTTTCCGATTGGTGCTTCCGAGCGACGCACAGCAGGTTATTCGCTTTCTTTTATAGTTCTCTTGAAATTCGCATACAACATGTTTAAACACGATGTATAAGGCTGAGTTTAAGCATGTCAAAAATGTAACTTTGCCTGATTTTTAATAAAACCGTGTTTATTGAAACGATTGGTTATGAAGCATAAAATTTTTTTGGTTTTTCTTAAACAACTTTTTGACATGCTTGAATGCAGTCTAATTAAGCGTATTAGTCTGGGTATCACAGATCACTATGACTTATATACGTAATTTTCGTAATTTGTATTCATTTTTTCATGAAATTTTTGAATTTTTAGGTCACTTTTTGCCAAAATTTAGCGCGACATTCGTCATGGGTATATATTTTGTGCGTCATGTGTCATGAAAGAGGTGTGACTGTAATGGTAATTGCTCATGTATGGTTAGCATTCTAGCCATTAGGCCATGCGCGCCCAGTCTTTGGAATCTTGCCATGGAACAGAGATTACCTTGACTACAAAAGAGGTATTGGGGACTTGAAAAAGCGTAAAGAAAAATGCGCTATTGTGTATCAACAATTGAAAACAATCAACATATCCTAAATGTAAAATAATCCTATAAACATAATTGCTAAAATTTTTAGGTTCGCTGTAGAGGATCTAAAAATTTGGTAAAACTAGCATTTTTCTATAACTTTCTATACCCATAAAATTATGACATATGGGATTAGTAAAATGACATTATATAATGAATAGCTTCCTGAACGAATAATTTGTTCGGCGAAAGTTGAAACTGCTTCCGGGGAAGTATCATTAAGTTCTGAAGAATTGGAGATATTCATATTCAAATAATAAGTTAAACTGACTGCTTGATTTACTTCAAGAAACTAATTTATAAGCAAGTTGCAATCAATTTTTTCATTATTACTTAAAGTGCATCACAAGAAGTCAGCTAAAGTTTAATTTGAGATGCGATCACATGAATTCAAGGTTAATCAAGCAAACTCATTTTTGTTGCGCACGCTCGCAAACCCTGTAAATGCTTCTCTTACACCAGTTTAAAGATTAAGTTTTTAAAGTGAAAATTTTCACATTTTTTATCTGGAAATCACTTTTCTAGGGGTAATTTTATACGAAAAATTGTTTGCATTTTAGAGTTCTGGAATGTGGACAATCGATTCCAAACATAAAATTACCCATAGAGGGTTCATTTTTAGAAAAATAAATTTCAGGGTCCCAAAAAATCACAAAATTCATTTCTTTTGCGCCACTCTGTATTTCTTCTAGACGTATAGTTATAAAAAGATTGGGCAGAAAGCGATAGAAGTAGTCCGTGGGCAGATACCATGCCAGCAAGCGATTGGATGTCTCAAGAAAAGAAAAAGAAAAACCCCAGACATGTCATTTTCTACCACATAGCTCTCTGCACGGACATCTTCGATTTTCGTTTCAATACACCGACTCCTTCTTTGAAACAGGAAAGAGTTTTCAAAGTTCGACAATGCGCGCAATCGATTCCTCGCATAGAAAAACCTCAGGGATAATCTTTTCTGTTTTTTACCCGGCTCTTATGATCGGCAAATCCGGGTTAATTGTCAAGCATCATTTTTGAAAAATTCAATTTATTATTAACTTAATCGAAAAATCCACATATACAAAACTTTACAAAATTTACAATTTTAACTCATTATTTTCCAGGAACTGGTCCAGCTTGACCATTAGCTGGCCCATTGGCATTGGCATTATTGGTGCTAGCAAAGCCTAAAAATTCACTTTAAAAATTATTCCATTTTTGAGCCTTACCAAAATAAGTACACCATTGTTGCGGAATACATCTTCCTTGGTATCGAACGAGACCTTGAAGGCATTGGCAAGGTCTATTATAGGGAATAGCATATTCTTGATTGCTACTGTAAGGATTCCCGCTTCCGTAAATTGAATTGCCGTAGGGGTTGCCAGAGGGGTTTCCATATGGATTGCCAGAGGGGTTACCAGGACTTCCATATGGATTACCAGAGTTGCCAACACCTGAATTACCATGGTCAGTAGAATTGACGTAGGAAGAATTTTCAGCAGAGACATTTTTATTAGATAGCGGTTCTAAAGAGTTACCGGGATAGCTTCCACCAAATCCATTGCTTTGTCCTGGGCTGTTATAATTTGGGTAATTTTGCTGATTATTAGGAGCACAAGCGATCATTGGGCAGATTGGCTAAAACTTTATATGAACATTATTGAAAAAAAGGCCTTACATTGGGGTTTGCGCAAGAGCCTTCACATATTGGGCAACCATTTGTAGGAGATTCATCGTATCTGCAAACTAAAATCGAAAACGAATGTTTTAAAAAGAAGAACCCTCAGCCCGATTTTATATTTTCTATACCTGGATAGCGGCCACGATTTCTTCTAGCATTGCTACCAGGATAACCATACTGGAAATTACCACCAAAATTAGGGCTACCATCAATTCCTGGTTGGTAATTTCCTGGAAAACCATTGATTTGGTTAGGTGGGTAGTTGTTGCCTCCGATGCTTCCGAATGGAGAGTTTCCAGAATTGCCAGGGAAGGTACCAGGAGCCGTTCCAGGGAAGGCACCGTTTCCAGAGTTGCTAGGGAAGGAGCCAGGTCCGTTTGGAAATCCGCTTGGGAAATTAGGATTCCCGGCATTTCCAGATGGATTATTTGGATTACTTGAAATAACCGGTTGTCCCGGATTTCCAGGGTTAGCAGGAATATTAGGTCCTCCTGGGTTGGCTCCAGGATTTCCTGGTTGGGAAAGAAC
>JAQGBS010003173.1:0-11915 GCA_034698545.1 Acrobeloides obliquus
TGTATTACACTAATTCATTCATTGCTTAATGATTTTTTTGAACCATTTTCATTGCTGGGTAATGATCAAAAGGTAAGCTTGGATCGAAACAGGTCCAAGAGATTAAACCTGAAAAGCTCAATCGGAACAGCTTCATACAGAAAAATGAACCGAAACTTTCTGAAATCGTAACAAGTCTCGGTACCCAGCCCTGGTAATGTCTGAAATGACTTTAAAGGCCGAAATTGAGCCTCTTAGGATATTTTTCGGTAACGGTTTTTGGGTGAAAAAATTTTTGTATAAAAAAGATGCATTTTAGCAAAAATGACTAAAAATGGTATTTTTGAACAAAAAAAACCACATTTTTGGCGTTAAAGGGTTAAGTAGAGTCGACTGGATTTTTGAGGCGTTTTTTGAGAGTGTCCCAAAGACTTTTAATTCCGACATCTTTATATACTAATAAATTTTGTTCACTTTTATTTGCTATCCAAAATTTAGATAAGTCTGCTAAAAGAATATGCTGAATTTTTTTCTTGTATAATAAAAGAATATCTATCAGCCAAATATTTTCCAAATCCGGATGACACTCGTATTTTCTCACACTATGGCTATATGGTTGATCTAAACCACCTTGATTATTTTATGAGTGAACATGAAAAGGCTAAAGAATTTGAACCGTATGTCTTGAAAGTGGTGTAATCAATATTACAAGCCTACAATCCTCTTAAAGTCCATCCAAGGTGGTTAGGGCAACGCTCTGGCCAAGGGCGGGTTAAGATTTCATTTCAGGGGGCAATTTTATCTCGAAACTCATTAATTTCGACCCCGAGAACGTTCAAAAATTGAAATCTAAATTTCAATTTCGAAGCAGCACTAGAGGAGGGTAAAATTTTCGAAGTTGCCTTTTTTACCTTCTCGTAATTTTTTCAATAATATGTACCCCCTCTGCCAAGATATGAAGAGGGTGTTGCAAATTTTTTCTGAAGAGCATTTTTCTGAATTTATAATGATTTAAATTATTAGGCTATGTATAAATGTTATGAAGCATATCATAGAATTAAAGAATAAATTTGTTAAACTAGAAGTTAGTGAAATCGATTGTGCTGCTTTAGCATATCTGATGTATGCCCAAAAAAGTAGGTTCATTCATTTTTAGCGCCAAAAATTGAATTTTAGGTGAAAAACTTGCACTACCAATGGAAATCGTAGATTTTAAAAAGAACCTAGTGTTTAAAGAATTACATAATTTTTGTGTTACCAATTTTGGATTTGATCATGGTGTTGTCAAGTATTCAAATTTGTTGGGTCTTATGCATGATTTGAATGTAAGATTTGTATGCTGAAAGTTTCAAAAAGATATTATTTAGGAACTTCATAACAATTTTAAAGATGTCCTTATAATTGGGAAAATATTTGATCCTACTCTTTTAGATGTTTTTGATGTTGCTGTTTAATTTTGTTTATTATAGATGTACCAAGTGCAGGGTTGGGAAATAGAATTAGAAAATAGGATTTATCTGGTCCTGGGGAAGTTGGATAGGTTCGGATTTCTCCGGGAGAATTCTTTTTCCCAGAATTACTTGGTTTGAAAAGACGTTTCTCCATTTCCAAGCCTCATTGGTGCAGTGACAAAACAGCGTCTTCGTGGCCACATGTCGCAAGTTCGAATCCCGCTTGGAGCCAATTTGATTCCAAATTGGCTCCAAGCGGGATTCGAACTCGCGACTTTGTGGCCACAAAAGCCTCTGCTTTGTCACTGCACCAATGAGGCTTGGAAATGGAGAAACGTCTTTTCAAACCAAGTAATTCTGGAGAAAAGGTTTCCCCAGAACTCTGAAGAATTCCCCCGGGGAAATCTGGATAAATTCGGGAAAATCCCAACCCTGACCAAGAGTATACCCCTCCGTGTCGCTCCACTCTACCCTGACTAGAGTTGTGGGTCCCCCTTATGATTTTTGGATGAGTGCCCCTCCGAAATTAATCCCCTTCCTACGAGCCTGAAGGTGAGAGTGTGAAGACGAGAGTCTGAAGAAGGTGTAAATGCATTAATCCTGTATATTTTTGTTAAAATAAAATATTTTATTTTAAGACCTGATTTATTTGATAATAATCAATATATCTTATTAAAAACATTTTATACATTAATACATATTAAAGGGGTTCTTTTTACAAATAAATGGAAAATTATCATCACATAGACGCGTTTGCCATTTGATTCGAAAATTTCTATATATACAATATCCTTTATTGATGTCAGGCTCGTTGTCTTCCCATTGATCATAATCAATGTTTGACGTATCCGACCATGTAAAGTTTTGATTCTGATAATCATATGAGATTCATTTTTTGTTTTTATGGCATCCTCTGAATCGTTGTAGTTTCTGAGATATTTGAGTTTGAAAATTGAATTTGAGTACATGTTTTCGTTGTGATACACATACTTTTTTGAATTTTTTGTACTAAAATCGTCAAATTTCAATGTAAATATCTTTCTATTGTAACTTATTGTTAGTGATTAAAAAATATTTACTTTTTCAAATTTTTTAGGGAGCACCCCAAATTTTTTTGTTTCCTACACACTTACAACCTACTACTTACTTATTAAAAAAGACCATACGTTAATCTGATTTACTGTTTCCGATATCTCGATTTTACGTACGTACATACGTATGAATATAAGAATAGGTTTTTTTATAATATGATTGTTTTAATTCATAAGACTTTATATACTCAACCAGTATCGTTAAAAAGCCCCGATATAAATTAATTTACTCACTTTCTTAAAACCTAGTAATCACATGTGATTTGTCGCAAAAATACGCCGACACAGTATTTTGCTATTCATAAAAATGGAGCTAAGTACGTTTAAACTCGTACTTTTACCAGATTTTATTACAACAAGTTATCATATCATCCTATATGTACTTTTTGTAATATCTACAATTTTGATGTTACTGTTAAATTGGGCTATTTTAACAAAATCGCCACCAGAAATGAGAGTTTACAGATGGTATATTTTATGTCATAGTGTATTTGGGTATATATTCAGTGCTTTAAGTGGTTTGTTACATCCTCAATTTCTGCTACCATATCCATCGGTTTTATTAGGTACGTTAATTGACCAAGTGACATGGACAGGATTCTAATGGGGGACATAATAAGAGAGGAGAACATAGTAATAGGGATGAGCATTAGGAAATTAAAAAAACACAAAAGTGGACCACTTGGAAATTTTTTCATTTTTCCTACTTGGGAGGGGGGGGGGACACATTCCCTTTGTTCCCTTGCCTACAGCACTGGATTGGTCAGTGCCGCAATTTTTAAGAAGTTAAAAATGGATTATCAGGGGTGTAACTTTTGTTGGCTCGGCCCATAAAAATCTCATGTCTTTATATAAACTTTAAAAAAATTTAAAAAACGAAAAATTCAGCCTTTGGCTTTTCCTGAAATTTTCTGAATGGGGGAGAAAAGATAAACATAGAACAAATCAATCAATATCAACCAGGGGACCGGATAATTCTATCTGATGCGTCATAGTTTTCCAAATCATACATTACAAGGAGGGGAGTATCGGCCATTTTTTGCGTTATGGGTCGTCAATTTTTCAATTTGGCGACCTTTTTTTGGCCGATGTCAACATAACGCAAAATTCTCCAGTTTTGCGTTATATCCAGCTTTACCATAACGCGAAGCGCCGAAAAATTTTGCGTTATGGTTGACCCCCTTGAGTGATATCATTTTGGGACCATTATGGTTTTTTCGTGAAGGGAAGGGGGCGTACGTCATGCGTCATGATTTTCAAAAATTCGTGCGTTATCCTCCCCCGGATAATCCGGGGGTTGTAAATGTATGATATCAACCTGACATTAAACTCAACATTAAAATTCAGGTGGTATTTTCGACATTTTAAACATCGACCCAAGTTTATCAATTTTTGTTGAAGATTTTATTGGATTTCTATTAGTTATTATGTTTTACAATCTATGCTTCATGTTTTTATATCGATATGCACAAACCATAAAACACCCATTTTTGGGATCTGTGTTAGAAAATTTTAATTTTGCGATTATATTCCATCCTATAATGTTAACTTTGCTAAGTATCCTAATCGTCTTTCCTCTTCATTTCAACTGGCTAATGGACCCAGAATTAAAAGCCTTATTACAACAAAATGTTCCTTTTGTTTATGAAGAATTTAAAAACAGGCATTTAATTGGGTTTAAGGTAAAGGATTTGGAAAAGACCTCTCACTTCCCCCAATGTCGTAGGAAGAGGGGTACCTGGATACATTCCCCCACCCCTCACAAACCAAAGGCCAAAAAAATATAATTCCCCTTATGTTTTAAGGAAACCGACTTGTTGGTCGGTTTTAATCAACCAAAAAGTTCTCAGTCGGTTATGACCGATTGGAGTTGGTTTTGACCGACTTCAGTCAGTAGGGTACTTTCCCGTGGTCAAAATCAAAAAATTCCTTCAAATTCGTGTTCCCCATGTCGAAAAACCCCCTGATACCAAATTTCAGTCAATTTGGAGAAAGTTTTGTTCGAGTTTTTGGCTCCCTTGGTTCAACCAAGAGGGCCAAAAACTCGAATTTTTAAAAAGTTCTCCAAATTGGCTGAAATTTTGTGTCAGGGATTTTTCGGCATGGGCAACACGAATCTGAAGGAATTTTTTGATTTTAACCACGGAAAGATACCCTACTGACTGAAGTCAGTCAAAACCGACTCAGTCGGTCATAACCGACTAACCGGTCGAAGAAAAAAATCAAAGTATACCTCCTTATGATTTTACATGGGGTAAAAAAAGTGCCCGGTCTTTGTTAACCTTTCCCCCGAAGCCACTTTCTATGTCAGCAATTTGATCGCACATCTAGATGGGACAGTACCTGACACAACAGAGGAAGGGGATGTAAATGTGGCATAGATTTTTATCTTATCCCCTTTTTAGGAATTCCCTCTTACTCAATTTATTATCTTCTCTATCGAACTGACTATAACGGCTATTGTAGCAATCTTCTCAATTTTTGGTGTATATCGTCATTTACTTCAAAACAAAATCCATTTGATCCGCTATACTTGTTCTCTTTATCATCAACTTATTAACGCACTAGTAGTTGATACCTTACTATATATGGGTTTGATTGGTGGGCCTTTATTTATCATGTTTTTATGCATGAAAATCTGGCCGGAATATATTTATGTAGTGTCCACAGTATCTTTTTTTATTTTTGGTATTTACGCAGTTGCGTCGAAAATTGTTTTGATAGTTTTTATTACTCCATATAGAAGGTAACAGACTTTTTTTGGATGTTGAGTTGCCTCAAAATTAGATTCCTCAAATGCATTTTAAGGGTCACATCTCTATAGGATTGGTCAGAGGTCGAAATTAAGGGGTGTGCAAAAAATTTTCAAGTTCGATTCTGATTTTATTTTGAGATCGAGTTTTAAAGTATCGAGTTTTTCTCGATATGGTGGTACATTCACCAATCAAACCAACCATTGGGTGGTACCACCCAGTCTCAAACCACTTATCAAGTGGGTGGTACCACCCATGAGTGGTTTGGATAGTGCATGGATGATGATGTGGACGATACCACATAATTTTTCTCTCCTGAGTTTGGCTAGTTTTGAAAAATAGAATTTGAAAACAAATTCTGACAAATTATTTTTCCAAAACCAAAACTCATGTTTTTATATAAAAATGAGAGAAATAAATTTTTTAGCACCTGCTTTCTATATTAAGTCCTTTAACGAATTTTATTTTCTAGACATAAAAATAAACTGCAGCTTTTAATCTATAATCCCTTTTTAATAAATTAATTTTAGAGCTCTAGTGCAGCTTCTGCAAAGAAATCGGTTTTGCCACAATCAAACATATTATGTTGAAAGACACAATACTAGAATCCATCCCAATCGTGCTATTAATATGCATAATATGGAAACACGCACTTAATGTACAGGGTGTTTCAGCGAATTAGCAGGATTTAAAAATGCATTACCTTTTGATAGAAAACATATTTTCTAATGTGGTTTTTTGCAAAATGTTTATAAACCGTGGAAATGAGCTATGTGAGCATAAGCGAAAGCGTAAAACTTTTAGAAATCTTGGCGGTGGCACTGGCCGATCATCAAAATAAATCAAAATTTTATATAAAATAACTATGATGCTATTTTGCTATCTTTTTGCATACTATCCATTTCTATCTTTTTTATTTTTTTTTAAATTTTACTAAATTATCTTTTTAAAATAAATTTATGCTTCTTGAGTAATTCTTCTTTTACATTTCTTTGCACCATACTCTAATGGATCAATACCTAAAATTTTCAAAATTACGAACTTTTTGATGAATTATAAAAATTTTTACCTTTCCTATATGCATACTCAATAGCAAATTCCCAACATTTGAAAGTAAGAATGCCTCCATGCTTTACAAACTTTTCATTGATCCAAGTTTCGTTGTAATAAGTTGGCTTATAGAGGGTATCACTGTCACATAAAACAGTCACAATTTGTATTGGCTTGGTATTGTTTCTCAAATATTTCGGTATAATGGCACAAGATATTCTCCTACCAAAATGGGACGGAGATAGGAAGTATAGAGGGGACAATTTGGTATGAGAGGTTTAGGTACATAGGCATAGTTGTGGGAAGGGGTGGGTCCATAGACTCTATCACCCTCCCCCTTCCCCACACACACGTGTACAAACACCCCCCCCCCCTCCTCCCTAAAAAAATTTTGACCCTTTGCGCACGGAAAAAATCACATTGGTCCCTCGAGGTGATTTTTTTATCAGAATTTTGCAAATTTTTCAAAAATCGAATATCTGAACAACTCGGACGCAAAATTTTTGACAACAATCCTTTAACCCAATTGTTATATTAAACTCGTATAAATCTATATATTTACATCGAAATTTTTTAAAATTCGAGTGTGGCAGACCTTGAGATTCCCTTATAAGTTATTATTTTTAATTGCTTACTTCTCTCTAGCCGCTAAAGACAAAGCAGCAACAAAATTAACTCCGGTACTAGTCCCCCCAAAAACCCCCTTCTTCCTCAAAAAATGCATTGCTGCAGTCGAAGCCAAATCTGGAATTTTTAACGCTCTATCGATGACCGATGGTTGCAAACTAAAATTTGCATAATTAAAAAGATTTTCTATTCAAAACCTTGTCGAAACCCCATATGTAACTGGACCAGCATAGCCAAAACCGGTTCCTTCCATCCCTGGTGTAATCCACAATTTTTCACCGGTTTCATTTGTGAACATGCCATAAACTACGTAATCATAATAAACAGAAAATTCGGTATCAGCTAAGACCACTTTGGTTGGTAATGTATATCTTTCAATATATCGGCCAACGGAGGTTATAGTTCCACCTAGAATTGTGATTTTCGAAGAATAGGAAGTATAAAAACCTGTGCCAGAGGTTTGCACAAAATAGTCTGGAAATGTAAAATTATCCTTTTTTTCATCTTGGAGTTGTAGCAAGACTTCATGAAACATATTCGTGCTTTCTTTGGAAAATCCACTGCCTAAAAGTTGAAAACAATTTTTTTTAAACCCATGATGACTCGAAAATCACTCAAAAATGAGGGATAGGGAGTTCTCCTGTAAAAAGTTTACTTTCATGATATTCCTCGGCTTTATCAGCATTTAAAAATTGATTCATATAAAACCCATTATTCCTTTTAGCTTCTTCTTTGGCCCGTTTAAAAATTTGACTCAAATCCGTTTTTATATAATCACCGCCGTATTTTTTAATTCTCTCCAATTTAGAAACTGAAGTTGAATAAGATAACTAAAAATGACAAATTAGAAAAAGCGTAAATTGTAAACAGAAGCTTATGATTACAGTTTGATTTTTGAGTGAGGGCGGCGGAAGGGCGTGAGGATAAGAGTTCGAAAATGAGACCTAACCCAATAGGTCAGGGTCCTGGACCCAATGGCCGATGACCCCGTTGAGCAGTGAACAAAGAGTCAACTAAAATTGATTTCGGATCAAATTGGTCCTCGTTCAGATTCATGAGATTCAGTTCATGTGGCCCATAACCCATTTCTTTTCCCGAAACAGCTCTTCCTTAAAAATTTCCTGTATTTGATATTAATTCTTACAACGGTAACATAAGATAAATTTAACAACTGAGCAAAATAAGCTTCACTAGTGGCAGTATTACCAGAAGACGATTCGTAAATTGTTGTATTCGGACCAATATGGCCTTCAACAAGGCCCCACATAAATAATGCCCAAGAAAATCTATGCTTCAAACTACCAGTTTTTGACGCAGATTCATCTTTAAAAATAATATCCACATGTGGGAGACTAGGTATTGGGAAGTGAATAAGGGGCGTATGAGACATATTTTGACGTTCATGCCATAGTGTTTGAATAGCGTTTTTTCGCCAGGAATTATCTAGATTTTTAAATGGCTATTTTAAATAAAAAGGATCTTTTTTGGGAAGGATGAATAGCAGTTGCGTAGGGAGACAGGTTGACGGGGAGGGGGGATAACCCAAAATCATAAAGGAGATCCTTATGATAGTTTTGGCGGACTTCGACGGGAAAATTTAAGGGGCTTATGATTTTTAGCCAAGTATGGAGAACCTGCCCCTTCCCTACGTCACCGGAAGTAGATAGTTCCAAAAATTTTTGGTCGGAATTTGTAGAAGTAATCAGTGCCGGAATTTAGGTGGAGAGAGGGAGAGATAGGTTCCGTAGTCCTTCCCCCTAAAAAAATTACATTGGTGTGGTAGGCCACAAAGACATAACCGGGATTTTTGACAATGAAAGGGGCTAATCTTTTGAAAAGTCTGAAAAATCCATGAAAAACATAATGAGAACATTATGATTTCATTTTTTTCGCGGCTTCGCCACGACAGGAGGCTATAGCTCCTTCTTCCCTCTCTACGTTTATGGAGGCCCTTTGGATTTGTACAGGGTGAGTCAGGCTGCTCGCTGATCGTCTCGAATAGGATTTCAAAAATCCGGGTTTTATTAACTCACCCTGTACATGTGGGGGTGAATAGCGTCACATAAGTGGAACTTTAAAAAAATTTATCTCTAAAATCACCTATTTCTATGTCACTTGGTGCCGCAGACAGAATATCAGAATTATTTGTAACAGCAATTTCTGGAAATGGGCTACAATGCAAAAATTCTTGAATAAAATACAAAGTGAATAGAAATATCTTGGAGATCATTATTGAATTAATTCGGGTTCAAAAAATTGTATGAAGTTTTCTTCCCTAGCCCAAACTGAAATCCCTTTCTCATTAATGATAACAATGGTTTTTAAATTTGGAAAGAATTAAAAATCGCAAAAATTTAAAGAAAACGTGCCGACAACAACTTATTTATTTACCATTATGTCAATAATCTAAATTTTGATTTGTATGTAAACCACAAATAAGCACTCGAACCAGTTTTTTCTTATTGATTTATAAGTTGGAAGAAACTGTTTTGATTGTGATGTTTAAACTTTTCTTCTAACAAGGGACAGGTACGAGTTGATGACACGATTTTCAAAAAAGGCTGGTATATCTTTGAAGAGCATCAAAAATTAGTAATTTATGCGCAAGAATTAGCTGCAGAACCCCCACCGATTTTGAGCTAATCCATAATTAAAATTTATTATTTTATACGATTCGATGATAAGTGATTTCAAACGCCCTTGAATGTGCGTCCCTGTGTCCAGTGTCTAAACTCTCGCCTTGAAGTACTTAGTCGAGGTTTCGAATCCGCCAGGTGGCACAATTTTTTTGCATTTTTCAAAATTTTATTCTATTTTTACTTTTTGTTATTTCTGAATAATTTTTTATCCATTTTTTTATTTTGAAGCTTTTTTAGATAAAATGCTTATAAATAGAATGAATATTATGATCATACATTTACAACCCCCAGATCATCCGGGGAGATATCGCACGAATTTTCGAAAATAATGCCGCACACCCCCTTCCCTTCACGAAAAAAACATAATGGTCCCCCCTTATGATTTTTATCCAAAGATAACATATATATATACATCACTCAAGGGGGTCGACCATAACGAAAAATTTTTCGGCGCTTGAGAATTTTGCGTTATGTTGACGTCGGCCAAAAAAAGGTCGCCAAATTGAAAAATTGACGACCCATAATTGGAAAACATGACGCATCAGATAGAATTATCCGGCCCCCTTGTAAATGTATGATTATGATAATTGTGATTATGTCGGATGTATGGACCTCAATAAAGTCATTTTGGTGTTTCAAATTGACAGAAAATCGACCCTGAAACAATGGAATTATAATCGTTGGATTTCTTAAACATTTTATCTAAAAAATCTTCAAAATAAAAAAATTATTCAGAAATAACAAAAAGTAAAAGTAGAATAAAATGTTGAAAAATGCAAAAAATTTTGCTTCCTGGCGGAGTCGAACCCTCGACCAAGCGGCTTGTAGACGAGAGCTTAGCAAATGAATCACAAGAGCCCACATTTTAGAAAATTTGAAATCAGCTATCATCGAATAATAAATTTTAATATTTTAATTATGGATTTGCTTAAAATCGGTGGGGTTCCGCAGTTAATTCCGGCGCATGAGTTACTAGTTTTTGATGCTCTTCAAAGATATACCAGCCCCAAATCGCGTCATCAACTCTTACGTGTCCCTTATAAGAATTCTCTCTCAAAAAATAATGTCATAAAAATAGACTTGAATAATTTATCGTTTTATACAACTTTGAATAATTTATCTCCTATTTTTGTGACATAATAAAAATATTTTATTGGTTCATATGTTGAAAATGCTTGAATGAACTTTAAAAGTTGAAGCCAAAGGTTGCGACATTTACTTATCTATAAGAGAATTTCTTACTGTTGAGGCTTGAAACTTATAATTTAAGAAACTTATACTTTCTTATAAATTCCTCAATATTTAACAAAATTCTAATGGTCCCCCATTACGATTTTTCACCAAAATGTTCAAAATTTTCCCATTTTTTCAACAAAAAATCCAAAATTTGTATTTTTTCCAAAAATTTTCGTGCCGACAGGAGCGAAAAAACATAATGGAAGATCAAGTAGGGTGACCGAATAGCAACCATTTTGGTACAAATGCAACCATTTTGGGTCAGTGAACCCATGTGCCCAACCATTTGCATCCATTTTTATTATACTCTATATCCATTTTTAAAATGCATTAGGTTTGAAACGATTTTTTAGACATTTGAAAAGTTTTTGTTTCAATAACCCAACTCGATCTCAAATGGGACCCCAGGATCAAGGCAATTTTTTGAAAAAATTGAGTGAAAAACCTGTCTTGGTCTCCTCTTATGTTTTTCATAAAATTTTCGAAAAAAACCAAGGGGAGACCAAGGTAAATTTTTGAAAATTTTTTGCATTTTTTACTTATATTCAAGCTTGAATTTCTTATAAGGAAGCGATTAAAGCTTATAGAGCAACTTTGCCTATCGCAATCCTGAATCAAGATGAACTTGTTCATACGTCAAACAAACAACTTTGATAACATTTTTTTATTTCCCCAAGAAACAAGGAACATATAAATGACAATGGGCTCAAAATGAAGTCTAAGAATTGCATATACTTATTTGTGGCCAGTTAAATATTTTTTTCGAACGTCTGTTTTTGATAGAATTAATGTAAGCGCATATATAACATAACTACTCATAGAAAATATCCATTAAAAGGGGACAGAATTTTAATTAAAATTTAGGACTGAGTGTTTTTATTAGGCTGTTGGGAAGTGAAGTTGCATTTTTTTCTTTGTTTATCAAACTTGCACGTAGTCTTGGTATATAAAAGTTTTATTTGGTAAAATTTTGCGGTCTAATGCTTACCACATTTCAAATTTTTTAGTGATTCATTTAAAGGACCAGTCCAGTAATTTACAATCATATGAAAAAATGATATATTCGGAAAGATCATGAAAAATGGAGCA
>JAQGBS010003174.1:0-11915 GCA_034698545.1 Acrobeloides obliquus
CTCCAAATTTTTTACTATCAACAATTTTTATCCACTAATTGCCTAATAGACCATATATTCGTGTCAAAATTATTGGGATAAACCAAAAGTTCGTATGGAGCATCAACTTTATTTACCAACCCAATAATAAAAATTTATTTTGCCTCCTCCGTCGCTAAATCCTGGGCGGCTGCTCAACATTTCGGAAGTTACTCAGAAATGATGCGCAAGAAGAAATGTTAATTTTTTAAATTCAACATTTTGTAAAAATTTCATCCAAAATGTTAAGTTCACTTCTGAAATGTTGAGCGACCGACTTTTTTGCCCAAAATCGCATTTTCGGCCAAAAATATTCATTGTTTGATGAGAAAATTTGGAACTAGTATTGATTAGATATCCCACTTGGCGTGAAATTTTTCAAAAAAATTTTAAGGATCCCCCTTATGTTTTAAAAAAATTTTTGTCCAAAATTTGATACAAATCATAAGAGTATTTTTTCGCGAAATTTTTTTGTGTGAAAAATGCTTGTTTTTTGAGCTGGAAATTCTCAGAAATTGATTATTTTTGTCAAAAAATGATGAATTTTGAAGAAAATTTTGGACGTTTTTGGTAAAAAAAAACTTGAAAATTTTGGTGATTTTTGGTGAAAAATCATAATGGGGGAGGACCATATCATTTTTTCCAAAATTTTTGTTTTTGAAAATCATAGGGTCACCCATTATGATTTTTCACCAAAAATTTTTTCCATTACTTTCACTAAAAATGATAAAAATTGTTGTCGTTTTTTCATCAAAATACATCATTTTTCGCCCAAAATCGTCATTTTCAGCTTAAAAATGGGCAATTTCCTACATCGTTTTCGACCTCCCCCCTCAAATTTCGACCTTTCCAATTTCAGCGCATCACTCCTCGTCCCATAAGGTAAAAATTTTAACTTCCCCATGAAAGTGGGGAGGGGATTGTCCACTATTTGACTACGGCACTGCTATAAACTAAATTGCTTTTTTCAATAGAGATTCTATATGTTAACCTCATTAACTTACTTTTCCTATTTCTTCAAAAGTATTATAATTGTATAACTTTTTCTCATGTTACAATAAAATATTATATCTTAATTCTTATAGTTAGTGCGTGTTTTGGGTTATTGAAACTAAAATTCTGATTTATGTTTTCTTTTCAATAACCCAAAACAATGTTCAAATTGGATCATTTTGTTCGTCTCATTTAGCTACAAAAAATTACAGTTAGAATGTTCATTTTATGAAAATTTAAAAAATCCATTTTTCTGAAATTCAAAAAAGTTTGTGTATTACAAAACATGATGAATTTCGCATAATTTTCAATATAGGATTGAACCGTCATTTTTTGGCGAAAATTTTTCTCTTCCAAAATGACTCAGGGGTATTTTTATGCGAGAAATCGATTGCGCACATCGAAAACCTTTGAAAACGCCTCCCAGACCATGAAATATCCAATTTTCGTATTTTCAAGTAGGAATTACTGAAAATATGGAAATAAGATATTTCCTGGTCTGGGAAGCATTTTCAAGGTTTTTCGATGCACGCAATCGTTTTCTCGCATAAAAATACCCATGAGTCATTTTAGAGAAAAAATTTTTCGCCAAAAAATGACATAACGGCTGTTTTTTTTACCCTGTATAGTAATGTGAATTGCATGATCTTTATTTATTTACAGCCACGTGAAATATAACTTTATTCGCTTAAAAACAATTAGATGTCAACGAAAAACTTTTTTGATTTACTGGAAAAAATAAATAACTTAACAGAAATGTACTTTAACAGATCGGCCATTTTACATTATTATAATGAACAATAATGTATACTTTTTTGCCAGAAAATAATTTCTTGATACTGTAAGATGGTCCCTGACAATGAAAACACAAAAGATGTTTGTACAAGATATGAATTTTCATTTAAATTTGACGTTTTGCATGTATTCAAGAAATTTTTTCATCTTTGAATATAAAGCAAACTTCAACCAGCAAAAATAAATACATGCTTTAAAAAATATGATGTGCCTAAAAGGTACTGCCTCTCCTCTCCATCAACGCTAAAAAGTGATGGCAGTTCTAAAAATTTTAGAATTTTTTATTTTATCACCATTTGATTGATCTCATCAGGGTTCGATTGTAGTACTTTGACAAGTGACAGATTCACTCAAATACCAACAATTACTCAAACACAATTTTGACAAGTGATAAGTCAAAAATGACTAATCTCTTTTGCTTACAAGGGACGACGTTTTTAGACATGTAAAATCGATTTTTTTTCTAATTTTGTCAGGAAGTTGTTGGGCATATCTTACTTGTTATATGTTTTTTTGTTTGAGTGTCTGAAGCTTCGTTGCGGAGATATTGGCACGAAAATCTTTATAGAATTACAACTTGATTAAATTTGAACATCTTAAAATAATAGCACGGGTGGGCGAGTGGCAAGTGACTCGCCTAACAGTCGAAAGACGTCTGGTTCGAGTTCCTTGTGCGTCAATTTTTTGCTATTATTTTGAGATGTTCAAATTTAATCAAAGTTGTAATTGTATAAAGTTTTCGTGCCAATATCTCCGCAACGAAGCTTCAGACTCCCAAACATATTTATAACAAGTAAAGCCCAATAACTTCCTGCCAAAATTAGAAAAAAAATCGATTTTACATGACTAAAACGTCCCTTGTTAGTCAGTTTTTTCGACAAGTGACAAACTTGTGATTTTTAGTGTACTTGTTTTAGTGTCACTTTTCATTGTCGGTTTTTTCCTTTATTGTGTAACTTGTCGCTTATCACACTAATCAAGTACAACCATCGACCCCAGATACAACCACAAAGTAAAAAATTATTTAAAGCCAAGCCTGGCACCGATATACCCTTTAAGCACACCCTTAACTACAATATAAAACTTCAACAGAAAACTAAGAAAATGAACTCTTTACAGTTCCAAAAATACTATAAATTAAAAAAAAAACAATGAAATAATAAAGTCCTAAATTTATGAAATGCGACAACGTTCCTCCTCCTGGTTTTCAAGAGGATAGAGATTTTCTCGCCAAGCAACGACCACATTTTCATCATTGAGAATTTCCACACGGATGGCATCACCAGTTGGCCACGATTGATTTTTCATCACAATATTCGTTGGCGGCGCATGTTTTTCACCAGAATTACACGACCATACCTAAAAAAGTGAAATTTGTGGAAAATTCCAATCCTGCGTTCAAGCATGTCGAAAATGTCTAACTGCCTGATTTTCAATAAAATCGTGTTTATTGAAACGATTGGTCACGTTGAAACAAATTTTGCTTCTTGGCCAATAAAATTTTAAACTTCATGAGCAATCGTTTCAATAAACACCATTTTATTGAAATTCACACAAAGTTAGACATTTTTGACATGCTTGAACGCAGCCTTTAAAATTTTCAAACTTACTGTAATCGACTTTCTCGGCTTAATGATCTGACGCTGATGGAATTTGAAAATAATTTCGAGGTCGCCAGCCGTACTTTTAATGCACCACGAACCAAGGGGGACTTCTTCGTCACCCATATTCGATAAGCGAATGTAACGGCCTTCCATATCAACGTCATCGATCACAACATCCACATCCGAGTTGCTAGTTGTCTAAATTTTTTTAATACAGGATGAACCAAAAACGTACTTTTGCGTTTTTTTGCAAAATTTTGTTTTCAAAAATCACTTATAAGGGAGTGTTTTCATGCGGAATCGATTGCGTGTATCAACCCTTGAAAATGCATCCAAGACTATGATATATACAATTTTCGGAATATCGAATGTTAATCGATCTTAATGATCCAATGAAGTAATACTTGAAAATATGACAATTTAATATTTCACAGTCTGAGAAGCGTTTTCAAGGTTTTTTGATATCAAAAATAAAAAATTGAAGATGTCAAAAATTGAGAAGTTGAAAAATTCGTCAAAAATTGAAAATTTCGTGCAATCGATTTCTTGCATGAAAATACGCCCTTATAGATGATTTTCGAAAAAATTTTTTGGCGCACCTTGTGCAAAATAATACCTTAAATGTGCGCACAGAACCGTCGGGATTCATCACTTCGTCTTGCTCCATACGCTTTCGTTTAGCTCCACGATAGCTGTGTGAGTCCGAGAAAGAAACACGATGAGTTGGAAAACTTTGAGGCGACACGTTGGGTGTATTTGTCGGCGTAATACGGAGTCTAAAAAATAAGTAGTCCACACATCAATAAAAAAATCTGACTTATTTTAAATTTTCTTCTACACTTTGAATTTGAGGTTACCTATTTTGTACCCCGCGACTTCCAGTGGAGTAATCTCCGCTAAAACTCGGTCAGAATCGATTCAAACCGACTCCAAACACACGTTATTCGTGTTCCCCGTATGGAAAAACCACGTTACAGAGTGGCGCACAAAAAACCGGACACTTAACAATTTTAAGAGAATCTCTGCAATTTCTGACAGAATATCCATTTTCATGCATTAAAATGATAGCAAGGTGGAGTTCTTTCATTTTTTATTGCTTAAAATCTCATATATTTCGTCGAAAAGTTCAAAAATAGCAAAAAAAAGAAATAAGTCAAAAAATTAAAAAGTTTCGATTGTCGAAAAAACACGTTAAAATTTTTTTAAATACCCGGTTTTTTGTGCGCCACCCTGTACAATCAAAACCGCTAAAAAATTTGAAAAATAGAAACAAGTCCGACCTCGTTTCTTCACCTTCGAGAAGTCTGTGATAAGCCTGAAGTTCTGTGTCAAGCTGCACTTTGAGGTCCATCAAATCACGATATTCCGTAATCATGTTGTTGACTTCGCATTCCAATTCAGCAATACGGTCTTCTCGCTGTTGAATCTTGATATCGGACTCATCACGAATGCGACGTACTAACGCTTCTAGTTCATAAATTTGACGATTCAAAGATTCCACCTTTGCATCGTGTGCAGCTACGGCTATTTCTAATTCACAAGTGCGATTACGATAGCGAGCCAACTCTTCACGGACTTCGGCTGCTGTGGCACGATTACGATTAGCCGTATCCTGTGCCTCGGATAATTTATTCTTGTACATATCGTCCACTTCATGTCGATTTTGTGCGATTCGAGCATCAAAGTCTGCGCGCATAGTCTGAAGTTGCTCTTGGAGCTTGTCTTGATAGCGTGTTTCGATTTCATTACTGACCGACGTCATTTCAATTTGACGTTTGCGGCGGAATTCTTCCATTTGCTATAAAAAATTGTTACAGGGTGTAAAAAACCGCCATTTGAGCATTTTTTGGCAAAAAATTTTTCTCAAAAATGACTATTTAGGAATAATTTCATGTGAGAAATCGATTGCAAGCACTCCCGAAGCATGAAAACGATTTCTTAAACTTGTTTTCATGAAAAATACTGTTTTTTACTGGGAAAAACATGTACAAAATGCTCGAAAACCCAGTATTTTCGATGAAACATGTTTAAGAAAGCGTTTTAAGTGTTTGCAACAATTTCCCGCATAAAATTACCCTTAAAGAGTCATTTTTGAAAAAAATTTTCGCCAAAAAATGCTCAAATGGAGATTTTTTGGAACACTCTGTGAAAAAAATGGCTAACCTTAGCGTGATTGTGACGAGCAAATTCAAGCTCATCTTTTAAGTTCTTATTTTCCGTTTCCACTTCAGTTCGAAATAAAACTTGGTCCTCTAGTTGTCGTGTTAAAGCGTCGGCTTGTTTTTGAAGATCATCGACGTCGCGTTTCAAAGCCTAAATTTTGTTATAAGAAAAAATAGTAGAGCAAATGTGCAGTATTAGAGAACTATGGATGAAAAATGACGCTTCAAATACATCCGTAAATACGGAGTGCGTTAAAAGTTCGTGATCACAAACTTTTAACGCACCCTAAAAAAGATTTATTTTGTCTTGTACATCAAATATAACATACTGTATTCTGTTTTTCCAAACTTTGACGGCGCGATTCAGCCGTATTTACAGCAGCTTGAAAATCATTCACCATTGACATGGCAAGATGACGCTCTTCTTCAGCTTTTCGTAAATCTTGCTCGAGCTTGTTCAAACGATCTTTGAGAGCTTCATAACCAGTCACAGCATTTGATCGTTCGATTTCGAGCCTAGAATTGAGAAATGTTCAACAATTAGAACAGACAAAACTTATAGTCCGTTTCAGCTCCACTATAAAAAAGCTGGACCCAAATCCCCTTCCAATCTGGCAAGTTAAACAACGTGGGCCCGCAAGTTCAATCCCATTAGGGCAAAAAATTCGACTAGGGTTGATTTGCAAAAAATTTCCTTACAAACAATGGAGCAAAAAATGTTTGCTCCATTCTTTGTAAAGAAAGTTTTTTGTATATCGAATTTTCGCCCTAATGGGGTCGAACCTGCAGGCCCAACGTTGCTTAACTTGCCAGTTCAGACGGGAGATGCCGACTTCAGATTTTGAATTTTGAGCCCAGCTTTTTTATAGTAGGGGCTAAAACGGACTATACTTTGCTTTTTCAAGCGAAATGTTATCAATAAGAGAGCGCAAATCTTTAATCTTCGATTCATAACGTGCTGTAAGATAATCCTTTTCTTTATGCTCAATTATTTCAACTTCACGAATTTGCACATGAAGACGAGCATTTTCGGATTCCAAATTGCGGACTTTCTAAATATTCAATATCTTGCTGACAAAAATATAAGGGAAACAGATAAAAAAAGATCGGATTAGGGTTTAAGAGACGTTTTCTTGAACACTCGAACTTAAAAGAGCATAGTGTTAAACGGTTTTACTGCGCTCCAAATTGAATTTATTTAGTGAGATTGACGCATGGGAAAATTTTTTAAAGTCTTTTCGGGTCAAAATTCGGGTTCTAAAAAATTCGAAACCTTATTCGAAGTTCAAAAACCCAATTTTACGTTGATTTTTTGACTTTTCTAACTCGTCTAAAACACCCTATATAATTTTTTCGGCCAAAATTTATATCTATCAGATGTAATTCAACACGAGAAGTTTCTCGAATTTTTTCGAAACCATGCTAGAAGTGTTCTCCGTGTTGATTACATCAGATAGATATAAATTTTAGTCGAAAAAAATTATATAGGGTGTTTTAGACGAATTAGAAAAATCAAAAAATCAACGTAAAATCGGGTTTTTGAACTTCAAATAAGGTTTTGAATTTTTTAAAACTCGAATTTTGACTCGAAATGACTTTTACAAATTTTCCCATGAATCAATCTCAATAAATAAATTCAATTTGGGGCACAGTCGAACCGTTTAAGGCAATGTTTGAACTCCTGAGATAGTGTCTCTTAATTTCGTAAAAGAGAGAGGATTTACCAAAAAAATTTTCAAGAAAAAAAATTTTATAACGAAAAATTGCAGTGGTGTAGCCAGAGGGGAGAGGCTAAGAAATTTACAATTTTTGGTGAAAATTTACCAAATTTGGGCATTTTGGTAAAAAAATGGCCTTTTTAGTGAAAAATTGAAAATTTTAATGAATTATTTCTCATCAAAATTTTCAATTTTTTCACTAAAATGAGCGATTTTTTCACCCCAAAAACTCAAATTTTCATCAAAAATTGTGATTTCTGAGCATTTCAGCTTAAAAACAAACATTTCTCAAAAAAATGTCCGCATGCGGCGCTGGTTTTATTCTTAAATTAAAGTTTTTCATCAAAATTTTCCATTTTTCAAGAAAAAGATCCCCATATTTGACATTTTTTAAGCTTCTGCACAAAGAATTTCCTTCTTGTGCAAAGATCCTTAAAAATCTTACCTCAATATATGTTGCCAAGCGGTCATTCAAACCAGAAAGCTGTTGCTTTTCTTGTTGTCGTGTCAAACGAGTCATAGAAGAAGTATTATTGGGCGAATTTAAACTAAATTTTGGCTGTAAAGGGAGCGAATGAGTCAAAAAAATTTCTTGATTTTTTCGAAAAAAACTCACCCTTTATGGGTTTTTTCATGCACGATTTTTATGTTATTTGCGCCGGCTCATTTATGCTGAAATTTTCACTTAGTTGTGTGCGCCTGTTCTCGGACCTTCCGGAAGTCTGCTACAATCAATGCAACGCTGCAATAGCTTCTCTAGATGTGAAAGTTCAACTAAGATAAAACGTGATTTTTCGCTTTCTTGAATTTCTTGTTCTTTATCCAGATCACCACGATGTCCTTCAAACTCTAATTCAGACTGCTCTTCAGCTTCAAATACCGTCATTGTAGACTACAATTGGCAAAAAAGAAATGTAACTTTGCAAAAAGAAATATTGCAAAAAATGCATTAAAATCGAAATTTCAGCATAAAGGAGCCGTCAAAATGCGCAAATAACATCAAAATAGTGTTTCTCGTATGAAAAACCTCTAAAGGATGAGTTTCGTTCAAAAAATCAAAAAAATTTTTTTGACCCGATATGGACATGATTCACATGCCCCCTTTAAAACAAAATTTTAAAAAAGCATGACTATTTACCCGCCATCATAAGTTTCACTGTTCGATAATATTTCTACATCGATCGAATCACGAAGATTACGAGGTGACGATCGTCTATGTTTTGACGTCATAAAGTTTAGCTATAATTTGCACCTAAATGATATCAATAATATAAATTTTATTTTTGCACAGAAAATATTTTTCCAGTGACGTAACCAGTAGTGGTGCAGCCATCAAAACTTGGTATTGTAGATTTTTTCAACACAAAATTATTTTTAAAATATTTTTTCATTAAAAGTGACCAAGAAAAAAGTTGTGGAGTACATATTTTTGGACAACCTTTGTGTTAAACTTTTTTTTGTAAAAGTGCCTATAAATTTTTTTATAATACCAATTTAGAAAAATTACGTTTTTTCACTAAAACTAAACAAGTTTAACACAAAAGTTGCCCACAGATATGTGCCTCATAACTTTTTCCTTGGAAATATTTTTAAAATTTTATGTTGAAAAAATCGACAATACCAATTTCGATGGCCGCATCACTAGTAACAGAAATCCGGGATGCACTTTAGTGATGTGAAATCGTAATTCCGATTTCGCGAAATAGGGTTCGTAATATGAAATTCCATAGGATATTGGCATTTTTGGCTGAAAATGACGATTTTTGGCGAAGAATGAGATGAATTTTGATGAAAATTTGACCATTTTTAGTGAAAATAATGAAAGTTTTTGCGCCGATTTTTCGAAATCGAAATTTGGGCACTTTAATCCGAAAATCACTAGTGCACTTGTATCCACCCCCTGGTTATGCCACTGTGTTTTACAAGGGGAGGGGGAAAAGTCTTAGCCAAGGGGCAAAAAGTTCTCGCCAAGGAATATAATATTTGATAACCTTGCCCCTTGGCGAGGACTTTTGCCCTCCCCCTGTAAAAGTGAAAATTAGCACTGCATTGTCTCCAATGTTGAGAAACTTCCGAGGACAAAAAAGATGTTTAAAAATCGAGTTTTCGTGTCAATATACAAACCAATTCAAACCAGGTCGAGACACAATATCGAATTTGAGACGTCTAGGTCGCAGGTTCGAACCCCGCTTGAGCCAAATTTTTTGCCACTCGGCCTTGTGTCGCGTGATCAGCACTTGTGACGTCGCAGGCTGTCGTGCGACAGCAACTATAAACGACATTAGAAAACTTTTCCGCACTATAAACGTAATTGCTCTGCGACGTGTGACATGTCGCAACGGAAGTATAAATCCTGCCTAAGGGTGCGCGCTAGCTGTTCGGAAATGCGCTAGCGTCTAGAAATAGTGCATTTTCACAATTTTCAGATGATTTCCAGACGGCTCGCGTCCGGAAATACTATAATTTTTGGACAGCTAGTGTCCGAAAATCGTCGTGAAATGCGTTTCACTACTGCTAGCGCGCACCCTAAACGTCTCGAACAAGTGGTCAAGACGCTAAATCGAGTTTTCGTGCCAATATACAAACCAGTCTCGAATTAGTGGTAATTCGGTGTTTAGCGTCTCGACCACCTGTTCGAGGCCCTAGGACATTTCTCAACGGACACTTCTCAACGAAAAAGCGGACATTTCCCAACGAATTTTATAAATTCGTTGAGAAATTTCCGCCTTTTCACCCCGATTCTTTGAAAATGAAATGGGTAAAGGGGTAACTTTATGCGGAAAATCGATTGCGCGCATTGACAAAACATGAAAATGAGTTTTTTTTCTTTGAAAGATGAAGTTCTCCCAGGTTCCTACCCCATAATTACGATGCTGTATGATATGTTTTACCCAAAATTTGAAAAATTTCGGAGAAACACAAGGAATAAAGTAAATAGATTAACACAAAAATTTTGAGATTGTGCCCATATATGCACAAGCAGGGGAGGGAGTGCAAGTTAGTTGAATACGAATTGATCTCTCGATACAATATGAATTGAGGGGGGGGGGGCGGGTGCAGCATCCCCCCCCTTGTGCATGTATGATTGTGCTCCTTACGTGAGCCCTTAATACGGCCCTGAGACGCTCTAATTTGTGCAAAGTATATTATTTTAAAGTATTTTTGGTCGTTTGATGTTTCGAAAGTTGACATTTCGAAACATTTTTTTATGTTTTAGGGGATTTCTCCGGAAATACACAGTCAATCCTGATAGTTTTGGTGTCATTAGATTGCTACGAAATCCAGCTCTCTAACGACACCAAAACTATCAGGATTGGCTTTGTCTTTTTTGAGAAATCCTCAAAAACATTTAAAAGTTTCGAAACATCAAATGACCATATTGTTATTTTTCAATTTTGCTTTTCTTAGATTGAAGCGAAATTGCCAAATTAAATGAACCCGAACTTCATAGTTGGATCAAAGCTGGTTGGAATAGAAAATGACAGTGCTCAACAACAACAACAACCTTATATTTACGTGGCAGCTGGAACTGCACCACCTCCATCTCAGACAATTATGTATGTTTTTGAGAAAATAATATTATGTTCTCTACTTTACATTGTGAGGGGCATATGTGGTTCAAAACTTGATAAAATAAAGAACGGTTTTAAACTGTTTTCTATCTTAAAAAAATTTCTCTTGAACACGGGCTTTCATAGTGGTTACGCTATAAATTTAAAATACCAGGATTCCCAAAATCAACTTACAAAACAACACTTTTAACTATATGTTAATTACAGGGTGATCCAGAAAAAATCAAATTACATGAGCTAACATAATTTTCCACGCATTTTTATACGTAGAATGTTTTTGGAAAATTTTCTTGATGAAGAATGAATTTTTTTTAAATTCTACTTATACCTCAAATAAGGATTTTTATGGGTTAAAAATGAATTTTTTTTCATGGTGAAATTAGGTTTTTACAGCACTGGGATATTTTTTTCGTATTTTTTCAGTGAAAAATCCATAATCCTGAAAAAAACCGCGTCAAAAATGCTTTAAAATGGCCGAGAAACAAAATGAAATTTGTGTCGATTTCAAACTTTACTAGTGTCCCTTTAAAGGGTGTTTTCATCCAATTTTTGAAAAAAAAATTTTTTAATTTTTTTGTTTCGCCAAAAAACGCAAAAGTACGGTTTTTTTGCTCACCCTAATACAAACAACAAATTAAAGTTTTATATACTATAAACAACACTTTCTATTCTCATGCATGTTTCTTCATTAAACTATTTTGGTTTGAGTACACTAATATTGTTTTGTAGTCGCTGACTGTGCTGTTCTTTAGTCGTGAGTCAAAGAGCGACGATTTATGTCTATGTCACATAAATGCATTTGTAGAACACTTGGTTTTTCTATTACATCGTTTTTTATCCTTGTTCATAATCAATAAGAAAATTTATAAAGTTAGAAATTTTATATTTCATAACTTATCTTTGTATGTAAAAATACATTGGCGCCTCTAATTGGCTTTTTCTTCCTAATTGACAGCTGATTTTCATATTTTTTTGTGAACGTCTTTCGAGAATCTCGCGGTGTCATTTATTAAGGGTTAAAACTGATAAGTCAATATTTCTATCATTGTTGTG